>JAEIFU010003496.1:0-27849 GCA_018904235.1 Lordiphosa stackelbergi | reverse complement strand
TTTTTACATTTCATGAAGAAAAATTTTACTCCTAATCTTTATGTACCTTTTTGTTATTAAATAATTACCAAAATATGGGTGGAAGAATAAAATTATTATACTCACTCTTCTCCATCGGATATATCCTCCAGATCATCTGTGGGTTGATTGGACTGGATTGTCTCAGCAAACTAGTTTTTTTTTTTTTTGAAATAGATTTAAAAATGTGGCAACCATTTACAATTAATTCTCAAAACGCAAGTTTTGTTTTAAACTCAACACTTACCTCTGGTTTCTGAACTTGATTCGTGTTCTGATCGCCGCTGCCTACTTCAATTGTATTGACTGCCTGCAGTTGACGATTTTCATGAAACTCTTTGCGTAACTGTCGACGCTTCGATTTATTCTTTCGTCTTTTTATTTTGTCGCCGCCGGGCATATTGTTAAATTGGCGATTCGGCCCCAAGTTGCCTGGTGGTCCTGGTCTTGGTCCCTGTATCGGTCCCGGTCCCGATCCCGCCATGGCATTGTGCGAAGCATGACCATAATCAAATGTATTCACGGGCCTAAAGTCCGGCAGGCCAGCATCATTTTCTCCCTGGATATCGGCTGATTTGTGACCATAGTCGATAACCTTGGCAGCCGTATTGCTATTCTGATAGTCAAACACTTGCATGGGTCGATAGACGGGCTCATTGTGGGGATGCGAAATCGGTTGATGCGGACTGCAAACGTGGGCGTGGGGGATAGGACGCAGTGGCGAGTTCGTATGTTTTGGTATCAATTGTTTTAACTTTCTTTTTATTTTTTTCTTGGGGTTTATTTTTTTTTTATGTTTTTAAACCAAATAAAAATCACTTGAACTTTACTTTGAGTTTCATTTCATTGTAAGAGAGAGAGAGAAGGAGGACATGGAACAGCGAGGCAGACAGAGAGAGAGCATTAAACCCCCTATTAGGTTATAAGCGGACCAAAAACTATTAAGACCCATCTTTGATGATTTGGAGTACTTTAAGAAAATTTTTCAAAAGAACCATTAGACGGTACAGAGGTTTATTCAATCGGACCAAATGGTTTTAACGTGTTATTTCCCTCTAATTGTTCAATAATATAACGTTTTTGTGAAAAAAATGCTCAGAACATATTTTCAAACATTTTTTGGGAATATAGCAACATACCGCAAAATGCTGTTCCATTGGTTTTTCAAACAGGTTTATAGCATATGAGATTCAAGCAAATGTTTGCAGAAATGTTTAAGAAAAGTCACTAAAGTATAACAAACAGCATGGGAATTCTAGTTAACTTTGAAGACCAAGCTGAGAAGGTCTTTTGCCAGCCCTCAGAGCCAGCTTACGGTGGCGCAGATAATGTTGCTTACCACTTAACAGAAGGAAAACATGCTAAATTGAGCTTATATTTATCTTTCTTTAAGTTTTCAATATGGTTTAGTTCAATTAATTGGGTAAGAACGTCAAGAAAGAATTTTGGTAGATAATCATTAGGTGCTAGGTACAATCATTTTTGATGAATGACAAAAGCAAAGATGTGCTTTTCCACCTTGACAACGCTCGTCGGTATACGTAGTCATGGTGGAAAAGAACACAGTTGCGATTGGCTTGTCCACAGGATGTTTCTTTTTGATATGGTTAGCCTATCCATCAAACAGACAGCCGGCACAGTTATTTTGACAAACAAATTTTCTGTAGTCTTGGGATTTTTTTAAATTTGGGCGGATGTGAATTTATCGATATTTTAGTGTTAAGGTATTTGTATGAAATCGAATGGGCGAAAACTAGACGGAGAGTATAACGCAGTAGATAGTAGTAGATAGATAGACAGAAAGAAAAACCTGTATCGACAAAACCGTGAAAAGACAATGTAAATAGAAAACCGTGTAAATACACACTATCGAACGTTGCCCTGCTTAGAAGTTCAGAAGTAACGGTGAGTAAATGAAAACCGTATTTACAGCTACAGTACGTCAAAAAAGTGTTTGCACACAGGAAAAATATTCACATTTTGCACTTATAGGGCAAAAAAGAGGGGTAAATTTTTGTTTTTATTTTATTTTGATTCTGTATCGTTCCTTAAACTAGTATGCAGAACACATAAAAATATAAAAAAATAAATCAAATAAAAAATTTTAAAGTGACAAGAAAGTGTTTTGTCAAAAGTCAAAACTCACATATTCACTGTACAGGAGATCAAATTGAAATAAAAATTTATGATTCTAGACAAGTTTTGACACGCTGAACCCGAATCTGGTTATGTGAACTTCATATTTTTAATGGATTAACTGTATATTTTAAATTAAAATGCGGAAAATGGCTAATTTGACCCCTTTTTGGTACATTCGAATCTTGAAGAATGCCCCTTTTTTACCATATAAGTGCTTTGTTGATATCTATACTTATAAATCTGTAGGCCCGACTGATTGACATACGGACAGACTGACATATTATCAACCCACAGCCAAAACTGCTTATTCTACAGATCTAAGATTTGGCATAGACCTTCGTTTAGTTATGCAGGCGCGCACTAAGAAAGAAAATTTGGATAATTTGTTAGCGAAGTGGGTCAAAGAAAAGTTTGTACGTTCGTAACCACATAAATGGTTGTGGGGCTCAGGCAATAATGTGGACAAAACTGTTTTGCTAAGAGCGCAAGAGAGAGTGAGCATGAGAGGGAACGACTCACACATGAAATGCTCATGTATTTATATATCTTCTTCTTTTTGACACATAATTTGGGCTTACATTATTATTTTTTATTCTGTTTCGATCAATTTTTGTAAATTGAAAATTAAAAAAAGTTTTGGCTACACTGTTCATTTTGTTCCTTCTTTTATTTATATTTCATAGAAGTGGACCCGCTCAAACACTATTTTCACTGCGAAATTTAGTTATAAATATATGGGCGCATTATTCGATTTGAATACCTTAGACCTACTGATTACACAGGCCAACAAAATGACCAACTTTGTGAGGTGCAGCCCTGTTGATTTAAAAATATGATAAGTTTATGCTCACTGATTCCAAAACTAGTTTTCAGCTCTTGTTTCCAAGATATGGCGGGCTATATGCTCAGATGGCGAATATATTAATCCAAGAACCGCGCTAGCCTGAACGGGATGATTTATTTTGTTAAAAATGCTATAAATCGAAAAATGTCTGTCTTTAGAGGCCAATTTAGACACTTTCCGCTGTACTTATATAGCGCCTTTGATTTTTAAAATGCAGGTAAAATATTCAGCTTCAGAGTAGGATTAATGATTCCACATCTCGTAAACTATATCGAATATTGCTTTTATGTCTTTAGCAAAGTTGTTGCTCTTGGCTTGGCCTACAAAACATTTCTTTGTAGCAAATAATTACAAAGATGTAAAAAAATCCAAGTTTTTACAACTTTTTTACAGTTTTTCATCTTTTCCCGAAACCCGTTACAAATTTGGTCAAGTAATATAAATAAAAGTTGTTGATTAGACCAAAATAAACAAAGCGTTAGTACGAACAAACTTCATTTAAGTACTCCTTCATATAGTTAAAAGCCCAAAAGCATGTAAAACTGTCATAAAAATTAAAAAAAAGAAAAATTATAGGTAAAAAAAATAAATAAATTAAATTTCTTTAGTCACATTTTTTAACTTATATTTTTTTACAATTTTACTGATTTTAATGCAAAACAATCGAAATTTTGATTGTGTCATCAAATTGCTACCAAAAACGTTAATTTTTCAGTTTTGGTTGAAATTATAAATACTTTAGGGGCCTTAACTAAATGTAGGCCAACAAGCTATTTTTCGCATTGCTTAGTCAATTTCGTTAAATTTTTCAAGAAAAAAGTTGAAAAACAGTACAAAATGAGAAGAAAACTTGATGATTACACGACATTTTTGTAATTTTGAGCTTAAAAATAAATATGTGACTATTTTGACTTGGTAGATTTTTATAAGTATGCCAAAAGCAACAAAGAGGAAAAAATTATCCCGTTTGTCAAAAAGTAAGACATGGTGGAGGCTCTGTAATGTTCTAGGGATGCATAAAGTACAATGGGTTGGGTGACTTGGTTACCATGAAAGGTTCAATGAACCAAGGTCATTACTTTTAGGCGAATTTCCAAGAATGGGTTTAAGAATTCGGTTGAAAGATTTTTCGATCAAGACAAAGAAATTAAGATAAATGAATTGGTTTATGGCTACGGGAGAGCAAAAACCAATTCCAATTCCCTCCTCTTCATCATATATACTTTACAATTTTTATAGATCTCTTGGATGCAGGGCTGTAAATCGAAATTACATTTACAATAAACATTACAATTTTTGGGGTAATTAAAAATTTAATTACCATTACAACAATTATTTCGTAATTAAATATTACAATTACCATTACAATTATTTCAATAATTCTACCAAAAAATTGATAATTAAAAGTAATTGAAATAGTTATCGATTCAGTTTTTAATTACATGAAAGTAGTTGTAATGGTAATTAAATTTTTAATTCCAAATTAATTGTAATTGTTAAAGTTGTAAATTTTAATTACACAAAAATTCAAATGGTAATTTCGATTTATAATTTAGTTTCCCCATACAAATTTTGAATTATTTTAATTAAATGTTATGACTACGAAAATTTGTTTGTCAAAAGAATTGTCATTCTTACCAACCCAACAATCTTAAATTATGTATTGTACAGGGGGGCCTGTACAATATGACTAAAAGTCAAATCATATAACGATTGAACTAGGATCTTTTAAAAGAAAATAAAACGAGCGACTTAACTATTAAAATAAAGGATTTTATAAAAAGGTAGGATGGATTGTCGAAATATCGATATCGAATAACTTTTGACCATATTTTTATGAATACTTTATGAAAAAGGATGGTTTCCTAAGGGTATTCTCTTAGATATTAGTAATATCAGTAATACTAGTAATATCCAAGAGAATGTCTTCAGAAACCTCCCTAACAAAAATACACACAAAAAATATATTCAACAAGTATTCAATATCGACATTTCGACATCCCTCGAAAAAGGTCAGTACGATGTTATTTAACCTAGCTTTTATTTAGACGACAGACCAACAAGTCCAAATAATACAAGTTGTCGAATTTCAGACGTTTTTGTAGAAGCATAACTGTGTAAACAAGTAAAATTGTATATAAAATGTTTTGGTCTGGTGAAGTAATTGGATGATAGTAAGCGCTACGTAACGATTACAACGCATTTTGTTAAAATCTTTCACACAGACCTTAATCAAACATAAGACCTGGTTCATAGATTATTAAGTTTTTAGTTTAGTCCATAGTTTAGTGCACAGACCATTTAGGACTTAGTCTGCTAATAAAAGAACCGGACAAATATAATCAATCAATGTTTTTACCCTGGTTTACATATATGAGAGACAATAGTATAATCTCAATGAAACTTAAAAAAGTAAAATGTTTGTTTAAAATATAAGACTAAACTTTAGCTTTCGATATAGAACTCCAGACAGACAGACAAATTAGCGGACTGACAGACATGGATATATACAGGCCTATTCCCGTTTTCGACTCGGAGTTGTTTAATGTTACCGCTTCCAAATTTTCGACTTTTAACTTTTAAGCCTCATTTAAATTCATTCGAACCCTTTCCAACTATCGAATTCGAAAGCGAGAAGATGCCTGACAGATTTTATATCCAAAAGAAGTAAACTTATAAATTGGATGGATTTGGCAACACTATTAACATTTGTTATCAATTTGGTTGGATATTTTGTCATGAATTCCAGTATGAAGAAAAAACTCCAAAAGCACATATGCCGGGCACATGTAGTGCGAGCCAAAGGTTCATATGCGAGCACTTAATTTTCAAAGATTTTATCAATTTAGGAAATTGTTGGCCTGCTTCATTTGACGACCGATCACAAAGAAAGTCGGCCACATACATGTTAAAATCGTGGGTCCACAACAAAAATGTAAGCTAAAAACTTAAACAGATATTTACTTGTTATGCATATTTGTGTTTCTGAAGTCTTTGGTATAAGTAAACTGTCAAGTTGCTCAAAAGTAAGTGAACATAAATGAGTTGCTCACTTAATTGCTCTTTTTATTCAGCTCCTCACTAACTTGTTCTGCTTAGTTTATTTTTTCCCCAGCTAAAATTGATTAAAAACAGCAGAAAGATATTATTAAAATAAAGATTAATACCTCAAGGATATAAGTACATATATGTGCATTAGGTGACGTTACGATAGTTAACATTTAATAAAGTGACGTTTATAAAATTAGCATTTTTAAGACAAGTATATCTAATTTAGGGATGTCGAAAATATTATCGATATACCGAAATATCGATATTTCTGCCCAATATGACGAATATATGTAATTATCGCATATTTTTCCAAGGCGATATATCGGATTTCTAATGATTTTTGGTGATATTTTTGTTTTAGCCTTCGGTCACACTGTTGCGAATAACTGTAGCTTGTGCTCTGGGCATGTAAAGCAAAATGTTTATTTCATTAAAGTTGTAAAGACCAGTAGCAACTCAACAAATATAAAGACTTAATCGCAAAGCAAAAGAATGACATCATCACTAACATTATGCGGGTTGATCAAATTTTCGCATCCCATGTCTTTGATAATTGGGTTAACGATTTTCGTCATTTACAAACTTAGTATGCAAATTCAAAACGCAGCAAAGGTTAACAGAAGGGTGTAAGAAACAAACATTCCCGGAAAATGCTTGTTTTTGATTGAACCATCGCGCACTTTAAAAATGTTACGGCAACAGTAGTGTCCACTAGTGTTGGGTTGTTCATGAGTGAGTGAACAAAATTGAGTTGTTCTTTAAACTGAGCGAGCGAACATGTTCTTTCTTCAATTGTTCATTTTTGTTCAGCGAGTCTTGTTCAGTCTATCTCGTTCACTCTGCCTTGCTCTGAGTTGTTCTTGAGTTGTTCTTTTGCTCTGTTTTTGCTCTGTTGTTCATTTTGCTCTGTGAGTTGGTCTGTCTGTCTCGCTCTGTAAGCTGTTCAGTTTTGTCTTGCTCTGTGTGTTGATCTGTGTGCTGTACCCTGACATCTGTTCAGTATCTAGCTCAGTGAACTGTTCAGTGTGACCTGACTGTTGACTTAGTTCACTGTTTGTTGTCAATTTATGGCAGCTCTGTATTAATGTCAATTTCTGTATTAATGTTCAGAATGTCTTCAATCAGAAAGCAAAGCGATTTTCGGAGCCAGCAAATAGACGCCTCAAGGATTGTGGACGAGCCGGATTTTAGGAAGCTGATGGAAGATGTCTCGCACTGCCCAAAATATAAATATGCGAAAAATACGCAACGAGCAGATATGGCTAATATGACGAGCAAACTAAGCTTGGCAACTGCTGATGATTGGGGGCCAAGCAGCAATACACACACATACACTTGTAATCATCTGTCTGTAATCATGTTCTCTCCCTCGCTGAGAACACAAGAACAACTGAACAAGAACGACTGAACAAGCACAAGAACAACTGAACAAGAGCGATTTGAGTGAGTTGACTCACTTAGAAAAAAAGAACAAGTGTTCACTGAAATGAACAACCTTTACCCAACACTAGAGTCCACAAGAAAACTTATCGAGTCAAAACGCGTATAAAAATTGTTCATTCCTCACTTCCATCTACTGTCAAGTTCACAGCGCAACTTGTTAAGTGACCGGCGCCAAGATGTCAAGATGATGGACTGCCACAAACATTGGCCGTGTTCACCAGCACAAATCGATGACGAAAAAATCGATGGATCTAGTTCAATTGTTGAGGTGAGCGAATCTGAAGTGCAACTATGACTGCTAATTTTTGTCATTATGGTTAAAATCAAAACGATAGCTTTCACGCATACCATTTTTACCTTAAAATTTCATCAAAGCGTTAAACAAAATTCAATTAACTTTTTTTGATGTATGATATTTGAAGTTTGATGTATGCTGGTGAACAGGGACATTTTTTCACACATATATAAGTCTTTCTTTTCTATTCACATTCAGGAAAAGAGATTAATTTAAGAAATATGTGCGAATACGTTTTCATACAAACAAATATAAGAAAAGATGTGGAAGGTAAAGATTTTGGTTAGCTGCATTGTCTCATTCTCGTTTGCTCTCTTTCCTTTATGGAATAAGCATTATGTTCCTTGTACAATTCGCCCCCTCGGGGGCGAACCATTTTGCTATTTACAGGAATAGAAACCGAACGAATGCCGAAGCTAAGGAGAAGAGAGCAAAAAGCATTTCAGTTGGTGGCTAGCCTTTGATGCGATCAGTTCGAAGCAAATTCACGGAGCTTTGTTTTCGAACACCAATACACTCTCAATATTTGGCTTCGCTCTGGTTGACAATCGCTACTCTAAAGAGTCCAGAACCCATTCTATATCCAAATTTTCTATCATAGAACAGTAAACTGAGCAACTGAATAATAAAGAGCAACAAGATAAGCAAAAGTTTAAAATTTAAACAATGTTTCTCATTTTGTTCACACACTAAAAAGTGAGCAACTAAAGGGAGCAGTTTTTTCGACGACTCATTGAGTTTTGCTTTTGTATGGTATAGAGTATTCGCGAAAAAACAAAAGTTTAGTAGTTGATCTTTTGATACTCCGTTATCTTAATGGTTTTGAACATGTATCATAAAGGTCTCCAGTAGATTTTAAACTTGGTCCCACATCGTTCCAATCGACTATAAGATTTGGTTTAAGAACTAAGTAAGACCATTATGATACAAGTTCAAATAATAAAATCGAGAAATTGCCGCCCCTAAACCAGGTATTTTGCTTTTTACGGACCGGACAGATTTGAGAAGGGAGACGGACTTAAGGCAAATATCCCCAACACATTTTTTGTTTTTTTTGTTTGTTTAACTTACAGAAAAACACTTTTATTGATCGAATTTTTGTTGTATGTTGATGTAGCATTTTTTATGTGTATAATTTTTGTTTACGCTAATTTAGAAAATCCAGCTGCTTTTTAGTTTCAAGTCAAAGTAAACAAAGTTGATTTTGTTATTTGAAATGGAAAACTAAACAGCGGCATTTGCTGTTCTGTTTGTCAGCGGATTTTCTGTGCAATTCTTTAATGGATCCAATTTAAAATGAAATATCGAGTATAGTAAGTTGTATTCTTGGATTATTCGGTATTATAATGATGGTTAATATTTTCTTGCTTCCTCGGTTGCCTCGCTGAAGATTCGATTCATTTAGAAGGGTGTATGTAATTGCAAGAGAGAAACGAACTCAATTCGCTTCGCAACGCATTTGGTTTTATGGGTGTCTGTGTCTGTGTGTGTGAGAGTGTGTATGGGTGTGTGTCTGTATACTGAGAGATCTCTTCTCCTACTTAGGTCCGCGCTGCTGCTGGTGCTGCTGCTGGACGTTTCTATTATTGTTCCTGTTCTTGGCATTGGCTTGGTTTTTACCGCTGCTCTCAGACCACGACGGAACAGACAGTAAAAAATTGCATTTTTTTTTTTTTTTTTTGGTTTTTGGTTTGGTTTTAGTTGCATAAAAGTAGAAGAGAAGAAGAGAAAACGGGTATGGAATCGAAATTCCAGCATTAACGATAACAAGAAAAATTCCTGGCACAAAGTAAACTACATTAAAAAAAAAAATAGAGTGAATGAGTGAGCCATACGGGGGGAAAAGAGAGAAAGTGGCGGGAGGTATACAAGTCACACTATCAAGTATTTGCGCATGTATTAGTGTATTTCGTTCGACATGAGAGAGAGAGAATCGCACGCTCCATATGTGTGGAGTGTGTGTGTGTAAGAGAGAAATGATTTGGGCTGCAATTGCCCTACCTAACAACTTGATTCTCTTCTCGTATCCACCCTTAGATTTGGGGGAACACAGACGACATTTGCGTACACAATAATATGTGAGAGAGCAAGCAGACGGATTACATTCAATACATTTATGCACATTTATCCATATTTGCTACTAGATACCCCCCGATTCCAAAATTGAATTTAAGCATCAAAGATATATATATATCTCTATATGTGATTCAGAATAAATGTAACTATATAAAAAAAATAACACAGTGCAACTAGCTCAATTTGTTGTAGAATTAAGAGAGAGGATATTGATGAATGTTTGGTCAGATCCGAAGATACAAAATATTCAGCACATTTACCATTTGAAGTCTCAGCGAGAATAACATTTATTTAAAAAAAAAAATGTTGGTAAATACTTAGAATATTGGTACATTTATCAGAAAATAAAAACAAGGTAGAGAGTAATATTAATATAAACCAGGGGCCGGCAAAACACACATGCTCATTTTGGCTTTGCTTATGTGCTTAGCCCCGCCAGAGAGCGCTCATTAAGCAAGTAATTGTTGTTGCAAAAGAGAGCAGTATATGCTGCGCTCGGCATTGTATACACAGTAGATATAAACATGCCGGACTATGATATAAACTAAACCACGAAATTTGGGATTGGGAGCACTTCAATAGCTACAACTGCACCTTTTGCATTAAACTACCTGTGTTCTGATATGAACTGTATTATCGTATAACAAATCATCTATAACATGGTGGAATTACTAAGGTGAAGCCGAGCAAGACAGCGCTCTTTCTGTCCGTAGGGCCAAAGCTCCAGTGTTTTGTCAATGCTAGAAACGAACGGCAAGACACAAGCTAAGACAAACAAATGTTCTGCCGTCTCTTTCTCCCACAGATATACATCAACTGGCCCTCAGCAGAGGCTGACGGCTTCACCTTGTTAATTCCACCAAGATATAGAACTCTATTTTGTATTTTTGTGCTCCGACTTACAACAATTTCACAGTTTACCACAAAACAAGTCAAACCTCTATCTCATACAATCTCTCGTTCATATGGACAGACGGACAAGGCTATATCGACTCGGCTGTAAATACTGATTAAGAATACATATAAATACTTTACAGGGTCGAAAATTATTCCTTCTCCCAACCAACCATACTTTTGGACAAACTTAATATACTCTGTGCACCTTTGGATCAACAGGGTATATCAAATTTGAATTTTGCGTTGAATGTACACTGCCATACAGTTGAATAGCGGCAAGCATTTGTATATATTTCGTGTTATTCTTCTCTTAATCTACTGTTGCTATTGTCATGTGGTTAGCTGTTTTCTGTGCCTCGACAATTTACCATTATCATTTATGTTCAATTTTGCTTTGAGCATTTATAGAATGTTAAACTTTTTCGCGTGCACTTGAATAGGTACAGATATGATTTTATTATTCTGAGTAAAGCTCCACGCGATGAAGTCAACATACAAAAAAGCAAGTGTTATATGGAATTTTCTTAAAAACCCATCAAATTATGGGAATAACATGAAAGGCCTTTAACAGATGCCATCAACACAGACTGGAGCGAAGTATCCTAAATCCACAAAACCAAATCCGGGGTGCACAAAATACACAAGAGATATGATTCTAACGTTTTGCCCAAATCGCTCGAAAAATTTCGCCATGCCACAGAAATTAGAGGATTATCCCCACACAAGAGTTATGCAAGAACGGCAAACGAAAAAGTTAGCAAAAAGATTGGCTCTAATTAAATAAATGATTCTTGCAGGACAAATGACAATCGACGATTTAGGTAAGAGTGAAGCCTTCTTGGATCCGCATCTGACCTTCTTTCTAAGTCAGACGATATACGTAGGCCAGATAATATTGTTAAATGATACTGTACTCAAAAGTAACATTGGGCCACGATTATTCAATTCAAGCAACCGGAGGAAAGGTTGGCCAGATTAAAAATTAGTTTGTATCAGGCTGTAGCCACTATTCTTCTGTCGCCCATTGTGAAATTGAAGGCGAAGTCTTTATGCTCCATAATAAAAGCCAAGCAAATTTTGCTCTGGACATCTGTTCGATGCTTTTCCCTTAATAATTTATTTTAATTATATCAATTTCGGAAGAATAATAAAATTTACCAACATTTGAGCGGCTTCACGTCATTACTTTGGCGTCGGCGTTGCCACTTTATGCAATTCAAATTGGCAGCAATCGATTTACAAATTGCACAAAGATCAACACAAAAATTATTGCAAGTAAATCTAATTTTTTTCTCTTTGATTGTACACACTTTAAAACTAAATTTGATAAATTTCGAAATTCATATGTTAAAAGGTGGCAGCAATAAAATACTTGCGATTTGGTGAGTTGCAGTGAATGACAAATTTAACTAGCGATTTAGTAAAATGCTAATTTAATAAACTTAACATATGAAATGTTTTATTTTTTTTATGTAGATTATTTACAAATTGAACACCCTTCAAAAATCTACAAGGCTTATTTTAATCACAAACAAATGAAGAGCGTATAATAAGCTAATCGCCGACACGTGAGTGAATCACTCAAAAACAGGCTCTGTGGCAGGGCGAAATCTATTTCGAGCGAATTTAGAGCGAAAGTGATTTCTGTGGCACCCCCTGTATATGACTTTCTTCCTAATAGGATTTATAGTTATTAAAATAATTTAGTTATGAACCTTAATAATAAGTAAGTTTTAAAATAGACCCGCCGGACCATCAAGAACTACAAATCAGCTGGTTCTGATGAGCTTCCCGCTGAATTGTTCAAGGCTGGAGGCGAAGAATTGGTAAGGTGCATGCACCAACTTCTTTGCCGAATATAGTCCGACAAAAGTATGCCCAACGATTGGAATCTAAGTGTTCTGTGCCCAATTTTTTAACAAAGAAGACCCTGCAGTTTTGCGCCAACTACTGCGGGATCAGTGAGTGTCCTTCCCATTGCATATAACATTCTGTCATGCATTATTTGTGAAGAACTAAAGCTGCTTATTGGCACACTGATTGGACCTTATCACTGTGGCTTTAGACCTGGTAAATCTACCATAGACCAGATATTCACATTACGACAAATCCTGCAGAAGACCTACGAGAGGAATCAAAACCTACCATCTTTTTTTTTATTATAAATCAGCCTTCGACACACTGATAAAGTCAAGGTTCTTTGAAGCGTTTTGACTTTGCATGATGACGTTGAAAACCACGCAAAGCTCTGTCAAAATAGGAAAGAACCTCCTCGAACCATTTGTTGGTGAAAGAGGTTGTATGTTATTTTAATAAATTCTTATAATTCAATGAAAAAAATAACACATAGCGGTTGTGTTTCAGAAATCTCTAGAGATTATGGTATAAACGATTGCATTTTAAAATAAAACTGTTTGCCTTTATATGTGATGTGCCCGGCTACTAGATTAGATTACTAAAGTTGAGCGATTTGAAACTGACTGCTCAAGGCCAAGTAGATTTAATGCGTACGGATTTACCGTTTAAGGCCTGATTCCAGATGACATAAATTTTTATTTTGGCACAATACTTCATTCAAATAAGAATGCTTTACAACAGCATTCAGATTTCAAAACAGTTCAAAAGTGTTTCTATTCATGTGAACTTCAACATAAAAATTGATTTTTATATCATCTGGAATCAGGCCTTTACATGCAAAGTCCTACTAATTTAGTTCCAAATCAAATTGTTTGTACGAAAATCTCTAGAGACTTCTGGAACACATCCGATTAATTGTTCTTATCTTTATGCCATTTCAAAATCTGCAGTATTTAAGCAGTAACCTCCAATTGAACGTTGGTTGGTAATTGCTTCATCCGACATTTTGTGACTCTTCCAAGAAACGCGCTAGAAAATGCTATTTGGCGACGTTTTCTGCCGGAATCTTTTTTAGCTCCGCTCATTTTCAATTTGTTGTTGCTGTTGTTGTTCCTCTTGCCCGCACAAATTAGAGTCGAAACCTATTTTCGTTGCGTCTCCACAAAAAAGAGGCGGTAACAGCACTTAAAGCTACGTTATTTTTTTTAACATAACGTACTGGCAAACGTATGCTTTTTCCCGATGAGTGGAAAACGAATATGAAACGGCCAAACGAACAAATTACGCAGCAGTTCTTTTTATATGGAGTTTTTCATTTCGCGGCCGTTTTGCAAGCCGTGGAAACCGCCCTTAAAGATCTAATGCTACTCGCTTATGCCAATGATCATCGACACAACCGAACGGACGGTAAGCAGGGCGTTTTCAGAGATAGAGAGGCAGTCGGAACTAATGGGCTTAGCGGTAAATGAGAACTAAACGAAATACCTAGTATCAGCGGGAAGAAAGTCTACGCGTCTTGGACAATCTGTTACAATGGGAGAGTACAATCTTTAAAGTTATAGAGGATTTTGTCCACCTCGGAACAATGATAACCAGCGAAAACAACATCAGCGTGGAAATCCGAAGAAGAATCACACTGGGCTCAGTAGGGAGTTCAAGAGCAGAGCCCTCTCGCAAAGAACGAAAATAGCTTATCATCCCAGTCCTGCAATACGGCGCAGAAGCATAGACATTATGATCAGCGAATGAGACGACGATAGGCGTTTTCGAGTAAATAATTCTTCGGAGGACTTTTTTATGGACTTTTTAAAGTTGGCGAGGAATTTCACATCCGAAGGAATGATATGAGCATCTATGGGGACAATAGTCTAGTCAAGGGCATAAAACAACAGCGTCTGCGCTGGATGGGACATGTTAACCGTATGGATGAACAAGCCTCAGTAAAAGAGGTCTACAAACGGATCTCGAGACTTTGAGATAGAAGGCACTTATGGACGACTACCAATAAGATGGGAAGATATTGCCCAGCTTGGTGTGAACAACTGGTGACAGCTGGCGGGCATTAGTACCAGCAGCCGAGACTGTTACGCGGTTGTGCTATAGTATGTATATCGGCCCAAAGAAGACGAAGCCTTAAAATTAATGAAAATTTAGATACCATTTCTCGAATATCAATTTTTAGTTCTGGTTTCTATACAAAAATGTTTAGAAAAAGTAACAAGACAAATTACAAAATTTTTGTCGATTAATAACACAGTGCTACAAATAAAAAATGTAATAACCCGGGTATTGGCATAGCGTACGCTGTAGAGCAGGTCGCGTATAGCACTTCCTCATACTTGGTTTTCCTCGGGGACCCCAAAATCTGAAGTTATGGCCCAAATACCGTTTAATGATCTTTTTGCTCACCTAAATTTAAATAACTCGCGAATGGACCATCTGATTTTATATTAAAAAAAACTCCCCCAAAAAAAAACAACCAAAAAAAAAACTCGATAAAAAAAAATTTTTTTTTTTTTCCACATCTTTCATTTTTTGTTAGGAAATTTACCAAACCCACAAAAAAAACAATTTTCAAAACAAAAAACAATTTTAAAAAAAAAAAACAATTTTTCTGTATAGATTGCATAAAAAAATAATTATTTTAATTAGTTTAAAATTGAACTTTGCGTTTCAATTCTGATTAGCGAAAACAAGCAAGAGTCTAATATAAAACACCCAACCTAGAAGTCTTTGTTTGGTGTGGTTCCTCTTGGGGTCACACCCATCGAATGCTAGAGTTAAATTAATTTTCAAAAAAAAATTATTTTTAATTTTTTTAAAAAAAAATTAAAAAAAAAAAAACCCAAAATAAAAAATTTTTTTGGGAAATAAAACCCTTTTTTCGAGGGATATTTTTAAAAATTTTAATTTTCTAAAAAAAAAAAAAAAATTTATTTAAAACCCCAACATTTTTTGGTTTGCCAAACAACCACCAAGTCAAAAAACCAAAAAAATTTCTTGGAAAACCCCGATTATATTCATAGGTTATAGTGATTTACCGCGATGGCTAAGAGAAATGCGGGTTACAGATCTGGTATTTTCAACTTTTTTTCGAAATTTGTACTTTGACCATCACTGGTTTCACTATTTTATTCTATGCGATTTTTCCTTAAGGTTTATTATAAAAGCCCAGTTAATTCTGCGTTGAACATTGGTTTTCCCGATAAATTTGGCTACCTAATGGCGAAGTATGGCGGATATGTGAGCACACCTCGAAAATCTAGTATTCGTTTTAAGTGTGTTTACAGAAAATCGATTGACTTAACTCCTAAAAGTATAGTTTGCTAATGTTTAGTGGGAAATTTAAATTCAATTTTTCATATAATCACATAAATGTTTGCATATTTGTATGACAATTTTGGACTTATATTATTCCCGTTCGAGTGCTGTTACCCTATGGGGCCAGGATAAACTCCAGTCGATTTAACAATTAATGCATCTTCCCTACAGCTGTACCATTAATGTACTCCATACCCAGAGTATATTAAGTTTTTTGCAAATGGAACAGGAAGCATCACCTACCCTTTAAGGAATATGTTTTCTTGATCAGCATCAACCGTCGAGTCGATATAGCCAAATCCGCCTGCCTGTCTGTCCGTATGATCAAACAGAGATAGAGGTTTGGCATATGTGGGACATAAACCTCTTATAATTGCAGGCAGATCAAGTTTATTTTGAAAATTTAGCCACGACCCCTCATATCTTTACCTTCTTGTCATATATAGCAACTAGCACTACATATGGACTCATTGGTAAGGATCGGCAGCAAAATACATCCTGAGTATGCACTTCCGCAGGTACAGAGTTTTTATTGTCTGGCTCTGCCGAGTTTCTTACTTGTTTATTATTCAGCCCATGTTCCAAGAATTTGATTTTAAATTTCGGTTGTCATAGCTCAATCGTTTAATGGCTCGTGCCCGCTTGAGTGTTGGGCTGAGTGTGCTTTTTGAAGTTATATTTTTAATTCGTATACCCTATACCAAAGATACACATTAGCGGTATGTACTCCACATACGTAGTGGACGGATATACATGCATTAATTGTTGATTTGACTGCAGGTTATCCTGACCATATAGGGTAACAGCAACGAACAAATATGAAAACATTTGTGTGATTGTGTAATAACACGAAAAACTAAATTTAAATTTCCCACTAAACTTTAGCAAACTATACTTTTAGGGTTAAGTCAATCGATTTTCTGTAAACACACTTAAAACGAATACTAGATTTTCGAGGTGTGCTCACATATCCGCGAATAACTTCGCCATTAGGTAACCAAATTTATCGTGAGAAGATTCATTCGGGAGAATGATGAAACGGTACCTTATAGGCAACCAGCTCTTTTTGGTGTATAATGCATAAGTTGTTTTCAGTTGTGAACAAACACAACTTTTTCGGACCTAGAGCCAGCTAAACTTACTAATTAAAAATTAGAAAGGTCGCCAGATAAATACAAACTTTGTCGATTAATTTAATTTGTTTGTTTCAGTCAAATATTTGTACCATTCCTTATTCAAGTGCATGGCAGTGTATGTATGTGGAATATTAATTCAATATTGTTTTGATGGCGTTATTAATTGACTCGGAAATACTTTGTGTATGGTCCCTAACCCTGTTCATGAGAAGTTTTACATAAAAATATAGCTTGAAAGCTTTCAAGCTAATGGATTCCCGCGTGACAAAGCAATTTTTGGAATATACTGGCCACAAGTAAAAAGAAATAAAGGAATGGGTTTCCTACAGAGTCATGGCAACCCAATATAAACAATAAATTCAAATCGAAAGTTAAAGCAGGGTGAGCGAGTAGCTAGAGGGTGTAGCTAGTGGCTTAAAAAAAGGTAAATTTGTATGGAATGTCCCATACCCCCCTAGGATGTCAGACCAAAAATTCAAATCAAATCTCTTGTGTGTGGGTGGTTTGTTGCACTGTGTCATTTTTTTAGGTGGATAGAGGTAAAAATTTTGTTTGGATTTGAATACTTGGACACATACCCATCAGCCCAAGGCTTTCTGCTATTGTTGCCGGGTGAGCCAAAATTGTTCCGCTGTGGTCCTCCAAAATTGCGTGGTCCAGGTCCAGATGCAGCAACGGGTCCGCCACGTGAAGGTCCATCATCAAATTGTGGTGCAGGTGGACCGCCCTGACGTCGGAAGGGATTATCACTGTTCTGGTTTTGGTTTTGATTCTGATTCTGGTTAGGTGGTGGCATGGAGCGTCCAAATTGAGGTGGACCACCACCACCACCAAAGGGACCGGGACCGGGACCACGGAAATTCGGACCAAAATTGGGTCCACCGCCGCCGCCGCCGCCGCCGCCACGTGAATCGGGAAAGTTACGTCCAAAATTGGGTCGGAAATTGGGTGGTCCATTGTTGCGGGGACCAAAATTGCGACCAAAATTATTACCACCAAATGGTGGACCATTCTGTTGATGTGGGGGACCAAAATTGGAAGCTTCATTGTGGCCGCCCGCAAAATCTATAAAATTGGGCCCCACTCCTTGATCTGGGCCCGCAGTTTTGAAATTGTTCTGTGGTGGAAAGTTTTCAGCTGGTGGTTGTTCATTCACCAGGTCTTCCTGAGGCTCTTTCTGTTCCAAATCATCGTCGTTGACGTGCTTCTTTTTTCTTTGCCATTCAGCAAAAGACAGAGGACGTCCGGCATCGTTTTGTTCTTGAACCTGAGCAACGGCCTGGGTAAGGCTGTTCATAAACTCGGGATCCTTAAGGGCCTGACTGACATTGGCGGGCAAGGCCAAAGCAGTATCAACGGGACGCTCAAACTGTGGAGGGGGGGCCTTGCCAGGTGCAGCTTCTGTTCTACCTTCCACCAAATCTAGGCCAGGTATACCTGCCTCATTCTTTTTAAATATATTAGACATATGGGGAGGAGGCTCTACAGCTGCACGTTTATCCACCAACTGCTCATCCTCATCATCATCATCATCGTCTAGGGATATAATAAGAATATTTTCCTCAGTTTTGGTTTGCTTTGCTGGTGTTGTGGGGTTGGAGCTGGTGTTGTATGATTCATTACTCCTACGTTTGCCCAGCTGAGCAGGGGCTGAGGGATTAGTATGCTCTGGGAAATTAGAGCCACGTGGCGGCTCTCTGGCGGCTTCTAGGGGGCCTTTGTCCAAGTTTCTAACAGCTGGCACTATGGCTGGTGGGGCTGCCACAGGCCCCGAATTATCAGAATTGTCCACTTCCGTGGCTTCAGATTGTACAGCTTCTGGACCGCCTGTGGCTCTAGGATTAGCTTTGTCCCAGGGTGCGCCACTGCTGCCGGTTGCCGCTTGACGTCTGCGACGCATTTGTTCGCGTCTCTCTGCAATGCGTCGACGTTGCTTCTCAAATTCCTCCTCATAACGTCTATACTCATCACGATCCGGATGATTGGCATTGGCACGCTTCCAGTCCTCAAATTGTTGTTCCCATTGATCAAACAAACGATCGAAACTGGCCTCATCCAAATCGGGGGCAGCTGGACGCTGTTGCTGCTGCTGTTGTGGCTGTTGTTGTTGCTGAGAATTGGGGTGTCCACCTCGTTGACCTGGACCCTGTGAAAATCCTAGCGAATTGCGTTGATTTGGTGGATTCTCCCAACGATTACGTCCACGCATTTGCTGATCTGGGCCAGAGTTGTTAAAGCCTCCTCCATTACCGCCAAAATTATGATTAAAGGGATTGTTGCGTCCATTATTACCTCCGCCATCTCCACCACCGCCTCCACGGTTAGGTCCACCCCAACTTTTACGTTGGTTTTCGTTGTCATTATTTGAATTTGGCCAACGATTTGGACGCGAATCATTATTTTCATTTTCGCCCCAGCGGGGCTGTTGTTGTTGTCCTTGCGGTGGGCCATTCCAGCGTCCGCCTCCTCCTCCACGTCCACCATTACCTCGGTTACCTCCTCCTCCTCCGCCCTCATTCCAGCGTTGTTGACCTCCGCGATTACCTTCATTATTTCCTTGCCAGTTACCTCCGCCTCTGTTATCTGGGCCACTGGACTCTTGCCAGCCTCCACCATTACCCTCTTGATTTCCTTGTTGTTGTTGTTGTTCCTCCCAGCCCCTTCCACTGGCTGATCCCGTGTTATTCCAGCGATTATTTGCATTATTTGTTGTATTCTGCCTGGCCTGGTCTTCACCCGAGCTTACAAAAGGTGGCGGTTGTTGTAGATTGGGAAAACCTGCCGCAGCCCCTCCAGAGGATGGCATCTGCTGATACGTGGGCGGCGGACCCTGCCATCCGCTGGTTTGCTGCTGCTGCTGCTGAGGTGGTGGCGGCGGCGGCGGTTTATTATACATTTGCGGTTGAGCCATTATTTTGCCCGGATTAGCCATTGGCATGGGCATGGGCATGTTAGCCGTGGGTGCGGCTGTGGCCGCATAATAACTAGCCGGTGCCGGAGCCGGCCCCTGTATCTGTGGCTGTGGCTGCGGCTGTGGATACGCTTGTGGTCCGGGTGGTGCTACTGCTGCGGCTGCTGCCATTTCACGTTTGTACTGAAACATTTTCATTGAACAAATGACAATTTGAATTTGCTTTATTTTTTAATTTCGCCGCCTACCTGTTCTCCGTACTGAGCATGCCATTTGGCATATTCCTGCTGATACGTTTGCCACTGTTGCCAGTGCTGTTGCAAGGCATATTGCTGCTCGGGCGACATGGCCGCATACTGGGCAGCCGTATATTGCTCATAGGGGTTACTAGCCGGAGTAGCCGTTGCTGTGGCCGATGATTGCTCAGTGGGTGGCGGCGGTGGCGGTGCGTCGGGCAAAGGTGGCGGCACGCTGGGCTGTGGTGGTGGAGCGGCAGCGGCCGCCGTCGCTGCTGCTGCTGCTGGCCATTGATTCCACATTGCTGGCGAAAAGTATCCTAAAGAATTTTGTACATGCTACACCAAATCTGCGAGTTAAATGTAGCTTCAGACTTACCGTTTAAACTTTTTATATAATATATATGGTGATTTTTTTCGGTGATTTGGATGCAAAAAAAAAACAGTGGAGAAAAAATTCAGGAAACTTCCTCCAATCACCACTTCGCCATTTTTGGCTTGAAAACTAGAGATGGACTCACGTATTTGGCACAATCGCCGCATGCGGGTGCGATAACAGCTATCGATTAGGTGTGAACAAGTGATAACACAGT
Source organism: Lordiphosa stackelbergi (assembly GCA_018904235.1). Taxonomy (NCBI): domain Eukaryota; kingdom Metazoa; phylum Arthropoda; class Insecta; order Diptera; family Drosophilidae; genus Lordiphosa; species Lordiphosa stackelbergi. Next base: position 7,032 of record JAEIFU010003496.1, on the reverse strand, counting down.
GACCGTTATGGGGTAAAGACATTGCTCCGACGACATATCTCCGCCTTTTTCCAAACGACATATCTCCGCGCGGAGTTATATCGTCGTTTTAAAAAGACATATCTCCGCTGTGATCAATGGAGGACGTTTTAGAACATCATATCTCCGTCGTGTTACAAACGACATATCTCCGCCGCTCTTTAAACGACATATCTCTGCGCGGAGGTTTTTATTTTTACAAGCTAGTACATTTTTTAACAAGTTAAGATCATATTAACCTAAATCTTAAAATTTTTTTTAAATAATTAATAATAAAATGAAATAAATTAAAATAGAATAAAAATATTTACTCTAATATGATCTTAACTTGTTAAAAAATGTATTAGCTTGTTAAAATATTTGATACAGTTTTAACTTGGCAACATTTTTGCTGATAGATTACAGAATTTTCAAAAAACCGTCCAAAAATCATTTTTTTTTCTTTATTCATGGATAAGAACAAGTAAAACGCGTAATGTTTTGCTCCAAAAGCTTAAAAAAATTAATTGGCAGCTATTTAAGTACATAAAGAAGAATGACAACAAAAAGTGCTTTTTTTTTGGAAATACATGTTTTAAGGAATGTAGAAGTGTTCAATTTGTAAAACCTTGCAGAAAACTTGTTTGGTATCTCAAAAGCTTCACCTTTGCCAAGGAAAGTATGCAAATTTATATTTTTTAATGTTATACTCGAAAAAGTAAAAAAAATACGTTTTTCAAAAAGTTTTTTAAGAAATACTCCCGGAAAACATGAGTTTTTAAAAAACCTTTGTAAAACAAATTTATTCTGCGGACTGTCAGCTACAACTTAGCAAAAGACAGTTTGCACCTATCACCTAAACTGAAAGAGCTGTTTGCCCAAAACTAATGACCTCTTTTCTTGTTGTCACACCCAATTTCCACAAAAGGGTCCACAAAAAGAAAAGTGCTACCAACCCTGCAGTGAAATTGTCAACTAGTAACAAAAATATACTGTCATACAACTGGTTGGAATACATGTAGAATTAAACTGGTAGCAAAATTGCTAAATTCGGGTGAGTTGGGCAACAACAAACATTAGCTTCAGAAGAAATGCTCGTTTAAAACACTAATTTATTGTAGTTGTAATTAAATTGTAATTGAGCTGGTTGCAAACGGATCGGTAATGAGGGAGTTGACCGCCAGATGTCGATATACTACCATTATACTGGGCAGCGATATAAACAGACTCACATAAGGAACACCCAAGGGTCAACTGGTATTTATCTGGTTGAAAATGGCTGCTGGAGGGGACAATTCTCTTGCACCTATGCCATCTGTCATTATACTGGTTGCAAATGGCTAGATGGGACAATTCTCCCCCGATGCCACTGGCATTAAACTGGTTGCAAATGGCTGCTGCCGGGGACAATTGTCACATTCCTATGACATGCCTGTGTAAAATGGACGACTTCAATACATGTATTTGGATAGGAAGTGCAACCAGTTGCAAGTTTTTAGCGACCGATACATTTCTGGTTGTAAACTAGACACTTTCCCTGCAGGGAATCTAGCCGAACGCTGATAGGGTGAGCCAGTTCGGGTAGCTCTATCGATTCCGCAGAGTGTAGTTCGGTAGTTTTTTTGACTGTTGCACTGTGATATCTGATCTTGGCCCCTTGATCCCTTTATTCATTAAAGATTACAATCGTGGACGAAAGTATTTTGGCAAAAAAATTTCATAAATAATCCATTATATCTTTAAGGCAAAAAATCCTAAAATTTTGAAATTTGTATCAAATACTGGTATACAAGTAAGCTTTCAATACATCATATGTAGAACACAATCAGTTGCTTGGGCTAGCTTTTAGTATTTTGACAGAAACTCAAAATTAGTTTATTATTAGCACAGAACCTAAAATGTTAAAAAATTCATTGTTTCTTTAAGTTTTCACGCTAAACTCGAATCTGGCCTTAGAAATTCTATATCTCTAATGGATTAACTGTAAAATGGACATAAAAATGCAGAAAATGACTTATTTGGCCATTTTGAAAGGACCCTATGTCCTAGAAACGGATTATTTTCAAAAATTTGGAATTGTCAAGTTATAGTACTCAGTTGTATCTGTAAATTGTAGTTTATACCTTATTTATTAATTTTTATAAGGTATAAGTTCGTAATCGATCTGCAAAGTAAGGCCGATTTGTTTTTTTTTTTTTTAAATATTTTTTTGAAAATATTTTCTTTGCAAATAGTATAGTTACCGGGTATATAACAATCAGGCTTTCTTTCTAACTAGCTTTAACAATAATAATTTATAACCTGTTATGCTATTAAGGTAACCTCATTTTTTAAAGGTTTAAAAAAATATACAAAACTAAAATTAACAACGGTTTGTATTCGATAGGTAATCGGTTAAACTAAATATAATTTGTGTTGTTGTGCTCTCGGTTGTTTAGTATAAACCTGGCAAGAAATAGACTAAATATATGACAATTTACTTACCCTGGCAAAAAAGGTCGAGAAATATTCTGGCACAACAGCTTAATTTGTCTCACAAACCAACATTTTTTTTGTAAATCTTCTTTAGTTGTATTTTCCGGGTTTCCACTTATAATGGGTTAGTGCGAGGGGGAGCGATGGGGAAAGCGACATATCGCCGCGCGGAGTTATGTCGTTTTTAAGACGTCATATCTCCGCCGCGATACAAACGACATATCTCCGCCATGTTGCGAATGACATATCTCCGCGCGGAGATATGTCGCTTTCAAACGTCATAACTCCACCATTGATCACGGCGGAGATTTGTCGTTTTAAAACGACATATCTCGCGCGGAGTTATGTCGTTTCCATTGATCACGGCGGAGGTATGTCGTTTTAAAACGGCATATCTCCGCCAGAAAAAAGCGACATATCTCCGCCGGCAAAATGTACTAGGCGGAGATATGTCGTCGGAGATATGTCGCAATGCCGCCCTTCGCCTACAAGACGCGCACACGAACGGCGCACCTGCTGCTTTTGGGCGAACAAGGCTCGCTGATAACGGTTGTTATACCCGTTACTCGTAGAGTAAAAAGGGTATACTAAAGTCGTGCAAATGTATGTAACAGGTAGAAGGAATCATTTCCACATAATTTCAAATACAAATACGTCATTTGTATTTTGCTATTGCTTTTAAGCTCTGTGGTTATATCGCTCAAAAAATTGTAATTTTTTTATTTATTTGACATTTGCCGAAAAGAATTCACATATTTGTAGATCAAAGCCGGAAATTGTAAAAAATTAATTGAAAAAGAAAGGGGGGGGTTCGACCCTTGTTGGTCTTTCCATTTCAGAAATAATTTTATGAATACACTTTTTGTACTATCACTCAGTCTGGCCCGCGTTTGAAATACGGCAAAAAGCATTTGTGTTTGAATTGCCCAAAGCAATTGCCCGATTAATATTAACTAAATATTAGATTTAGACTACATGTGAGCCGAGTTCAGAATCACTCTCAAGTTTGAACATTCTCCGGGGGCCTGGATGAGTGATCCAGTATATGTCTTCGAATTCAACGTGATCCAGTCCCGTGTTCAAGTTTAAACAGGTAGCCATACGATAAATTCATCAGATTTTGACCAAATTCTCCAAAATTGTGTGGAAACCGATAATATTCATAGCTGGAAATTATAAAGATTCCTTCATTGAAAACAAAAAGTTTTTATAACTAAGACTAGTTTTTTCACCAATCGTTTCTAGGGAAGCTATATGCTATAATCATCCGACTTGGATCAAACTTGACAGAATTGTGTGTTAGCATATTATATCAATCAGTAACAAGTTTGGTAGGGATAGCATTAACTTTTTCTTACTAAGACTTTTTTTCAGAACTATCTTCTGTACGGCAGCTATACTATATAGTTGTCTGATTTTCGTTTAACTTGGTGAAATTACATAGAAGCATATAAAACATATAAATGCTAGGTTTGAGAGTTTTTCTCTAAAACTAGTTTTTAGACCGATCGTTCCTATGGCAGCTATACGCTTTAGTTGTCCGATCCGGACGGTTCCGACAAATGCACAGCGTATTCGTACCTTTAGACTTCGTGCACAAGTTTGGTTAAGATAGCTTTAAATCAGAACTGAGAACCAGACGGACGGACAGACGGACCGACAGACATGGCTATACAACTCAGCTCATCATGCTGATCATTAATATTATATATATGTGGTTGAAGATGCTTCCTTATATGAGTTACAAACATCTTGACGCATGCATGATTTCAGTATTTTCAGCTAGGATCCAAAAATATTCCGCTTACCGTATTTTGGACATGAAAACTGCTTAATATCAAGAGAGCAGTTTGTTATACAGAGTAAAAAGGGTATACGAAAGTCGGAAATGTATGTAACAGGCAGAAGGAATCATTTCCGACCATATAAAGTATATATTCTTGATCAGCATCAACAGCCGAGTCGATTTAGCCTTGTCCGTCTGTCCGTCCGTCCGTCCGTCCGTCCGTCCGTCTGTCTGTATGAACACCTAGATCTTAGAGATGGTAAGAGATAGAGGTTTGACATGTATGGGACAAATGCTTCTTTTATCTGCACGCAGATCAAGTTTGTTTCAAATCTTGGCCACGCCCCCTCCCGCCCCCGCAATTTGGAAAAAAAGTTATATCTCCTACAGTTTTAAAGATAGAGGATTCGTACCTTCTACAGATAGTTAGTAATTAGCAAAATGAATCGATTTGCCGAAGGAATGATAAAGATCGGATGAGTGGTTCTCAAGTTATAAGCAAAAAAGGGAACCAAGCCCTCCCCGCTACCACCCTAAAAAAATGTTGCATACTTTTTGGATGGTCACACTAAGGTACGCGGGAACACTGTTAAACATGTTTTTTCATGAGTAACGGGTATATCGAAGTCGGTTAGAGCCGACTTTAACTTACGCCCCCTTTTTTTTTTTTTTGGATTGAAAAAAACAATGGAAAGTTAGTTCTTTGTTTTTTTTTTAAGGGGGAAAAGAAATTTTGGAGAAAATCTTTTGGGCAACACACGATTTTTATTGCGTTTGTGAACTGGAAATTTTTTTATAAATAAAACGAAAATTTTTATATGGGTTTTGCGACCCGTTTTTTTGTCAAATATTTTGTATCTGGCTGGCTTGAGATCGGTGGAGAGTTGGAATTATTGGAAAGCAAAAAGCAACACGTTCAAAAAGCACAGCAGAATTCCAGGCTGAATTCGGCGACAGATGAGTTTATAATGGACAAGTGTGTAACTGTTTGAATGTGAATATGCAATACAGACTCCGCTAATGATAAGATGTGGTTATCTTTGAAATAGCGATCGTTGTGCTGTCTACATATTAAATGGTCCCTGCAGCTGTTTCGCCTTAAGACTCTGCTTTGTAATTATCTTCTTGATTGGCCCGATGCTTGCATCACAACCGTTCGACGGTCTCGGCCGCTGCAACCAATGTCCGCCAGTCGCTTCTGCTCCGTGCGAGCTGGCACCAGTTTCTTACGCCAAGCTTGGAAATATCTTTCCGCACCTGGTCGTCCCACCTTAGAGGTGGTCGTCCCACCTTGACATGTCCCAGTTCTTTCGCATTCCTCTTGTAGACCATTTTTGCTGGAGCTTGTTCATCCATACGGGTAACATGTCCCAGCCAGCGCAGCCGCTGTTGCTTTATGCGCTTGACCAGACTAGTATCCCCATAGAGCTCATACAGTTCGTCATTATTTCGGATGCGAAAATCCTCGCCCACTTTCAAAGGTCCATAAATCCTGCGAAGAATCTTTCGCTCGAAAACGCCAATCGCTTCTGCGCCGTATTGCAGGACTGGGATGATAAGCGACTTGTATAGCCGGTTGTGTGCGGGTTGCGCCGGTTATCATCGTTCCGAGGTAGACAAAGTCCTCCACAACTTTAAAGTTGTACTCTCCCATTGCAACAGATTGCCCAAGACGCGTGTACTTCTGTTTCGAGGACACTAGGTACTTCGTCTTGTCCTCGTTCACCGCTAAGCCCATCAGTTCCGACTGCCTCTCAATTTCTGAAAACGCCATGCTTACCGCCCGTTCGGTCTTGCCGATGATGTCAATATCATCGGCGTATGCGAGTAGCATGACATCTTTATTAAAGATGGTGCCCGATCTGTTGGCATTTGTGCACCGGCGGAGTATGTACTCCATCAGCAGATTAAAGAAGTCACACGATAACGTATCACCCTGCCTAAAACCTCTTTTGGTATCAAAAGGCTCGGAGAGGTTCGTTCCTATTTTAACGGAGCTTTTAGTGCTTCTCAACGTCATCATGCTAAGTCGAACGTACTTTGCTGGTATACCAAAGGTAGACAGGGCTTCAAAAAACCTTGACCTTGTCGGTGTGTCGAAAGCGGCTTTGTAATCGACAAAAAGATGGTGATTTTCGATGTTTCTCTCGTAGATTTTCTTCTCCAGGGTTTGGCGTAATGTGAATATCTGGTCTGTGGTGGATTTACCAGGTCTAAAGCCACACTGATAAGGTCAATCAGTGTGTTAATAAGCGGTTTTAGACGTTCACAAATAATAAAAATAAATAAAATAATAATAAGGCTAAAGAACAACAAATCACAAGGCGCGGATGAGCTGCCCGCTGAATTGTTCAAGGCTGGAGGCGAAGAATTGGTAAGGTGCATGCACCAACTTCTTTGCCGTATATAGGTTGACGAAAGCATGCCCGACGATTGGAATCTAAGTGACCTATGCCCAATCTTTAAAAAAGGAGACCCTGCAGTTTGCGCCAACTACCGCGGGATCAGTCTCCTTCCTATTGCATATAAGGTTCTGTCACGTATTATTTGTGAACGTCTAAAAACGCTTTGTAATTATCGTTTTCAATAATTTGGTTTTCCATCTGGATTTTTTTTAACTTGTTCTTGAAACGAACTAAACGTAGATCTTCTTTCTGCCACAAAAAGGATGGCTAACAGTTTCAATCAGCAATTCTTTTATCTAACTTGAATTAGGGCTTAAAATGTAAGAAAACCTTCGAAAAATACTTAATTAATTCAGACTTCAAGCGGCA
>JAEIFU010003495.1:0-27851 GCA_018904235.1 Lordiphosa stackelbergi | reverse complement strand
CTTAACTCCGTTTCTTTCCCACCTTGCATCTACTTTTGCATTTGGCTCTTCGATAACATATCGATAGTAAACCTAGCCTTTTAGCGGAAAAAAGCCAAATGTGGGGTGACAGTGAAACAAGCCTATAACAGACCCTTCTATTAACTATTTAATCTTTTGCTCTCACTTTTAGCGGTCGCTTGCACAATTGGTTCAAATACTATGTACCAGTGGGTCACATAGTCTACTCCTATCTGTATGGTGCCATGGAGAAGAACAAGGTGCGTTTGAATGTGTATGACTATTGTATCTATCAGGCCGATATGAGCAATGTGGTGACCCAGGTTCAGGAAACACGAGCCGAACTCAAGCGGCGACTAGCACAGGCAGAACCCACATCGCCGCTTCATCCCTTAAGTCCAGCAGCAACAGCACCTACAGCGCTACCTAGCGCCATGTCAAAGGGCAAAAAGAAGAGCACCAAATAAAGAAATTACAAAAAAACACCTCGACTTTCTTTTTTTACTCTTTCAATTGGTGAAAAATTTTAAATATAAAAAAAAAACGAAACATTTAACGACGAGTGGACAGCCTTAACTATGGAATCATTTGCTGCTTCTTTTACATGGACTTCATCTGAGCCATCAGTTCATCTAGGCTGGTCTCATCGCCTGCACCTGTTGTCGCTGCTGTGGACTCCAAATTGGTTTTCTCTGCGGCAGGTGCTTCATAGGCCAAACGCAAACCCTCACTCACAAGTGTCTGGGCTGGTGTAGAATCAGCTGCATTAGAATCCTCTGCCACCAGTTCAATGCCCCAATCATTTGTGGCATGCAACGGCTCGTCCGATATCACCTCTTCCTTCTTAATTTCTGGTTTAGGCTTGGCCTGGAATTCTTTTTGCCTGATCAAACAATTCCGATCATCACACTGAGGATTGGGTTTCAAAGTCATGCGAGGAAAGAAATCATTGAGAGCATTATAGCCCAAATAGTCGGAGACTTCGCCAAAATTGAGTAAATATTTCAAGGCATTTTGCACTAAGAAACCAGCCGTAATGCCCATGGTGGTGGGCAAAGAGGCAGCACATACACCTTCACGCTTGAGTGTGCGCTCGTCAATGTTCTCCGCCACCACCAGAGGTGGAGCACAGGCAAAACAGGCTGTGTCGCCGGGACGTATGAACTGTATATGCCCGGAGACGGCATTTTCCGAAACACCCGATTCGAACCAGTTCTGGGATAGCTCATTGCAAGCGGCATTAATGGCCATGCGTGCCTCAAAATTGTCCACACAGCTAAGGATCAGATCTACACCCTTAATGGTGGACAGAAAACGATCAAAATTATCCACAGTGGTGATATTATAGTTATGCGTCTCAATCTGCACATCGGGATTGATGAAGCTGAGAGTGCGAGAGGCGGCCTCCACTTTGGACAAGCCCGCTTGGTCGGGTGTGAAGAACAAACGATTCATATTGGCCAGCTCCACTTTGTCATAGTCGAAGAGTATAAGTTTGCCAATGCCGCAGCTAAAGAAGAAAGAAGCTTGATGAATGTGTTGGAAAGGGAAAGTTTAAAGGTTTTGTTTACCGCGTCAGCATATCGGCGGTGACACTGCCCACGCCTCCTACTCCCACAATGGCCACAGTCTTTTCTCGTATCCTTTCATATTCCTTGACAATATTCATGCGTTGCAGGGCCATAAGACGACTGTAGGGATTGGAGTCCACCACCTCAGCGGACATTTGTGCAATGCGCTGGCGTGGACTCGTTGTTGTTGTGGTTGTTGTTACCAACTTGTGCTCCTCCAGCTCGGACTTGAGCTCAGCTATGATTGCTTGCAGTTCATCTATGGCGCTGGACATGATTTATAATTGTTGCGGTAGGCAAATAAAGTTAATTAAACAAAAAGATTCACAGCTGTCGTCGTGTCAACTTTTGTAGGGCTGTGTATCGATAGAACTATCGATTGATATCGATATGAGAGTCAAGCCGTCACTAGTCAGTGTTGGCCATGTAAAAAAACGCCAGAAATATGAAAGCTTTGGAGTTTTGGAGTGGCGAACGAATTGATAAACCTAATTTCAAATTCTGGCAGTTATACCCACCAACAGCATTGACAATTTACCACATCCCTATAAACATCAGAATCACAAAAGATGCCGTTTTCTTTGCCTCTGAAAATCGGACTTTTGTGAATTTTAGCAAAGCGGACTGGGATAAGTTCGAGTCAAGCACGGAAGCTGACTTCGCCCCCCTTCCACCACCTTCGAACGTTCACGAAGTAGAAAAACGATTCAGAGGAATCCTAACCCGTGCAGCAAAAATATGCATCCCTGCGGGACGCATCCCGCGTCTACGCCCTACTTTCCCAACTGATGCAGCTCAGCTAGCTGACAGGAGAGACGCCCTGCGAAAGTCTGACGCATCGAACCCAGAAATCAAGACCCTAACAGAAGAGATTTCAAAGCGAGTCAATGAACACCGAAAAACGAAATGGCTCCAAAAACTTGAGGAACTAGACAAAGGATCAAAAAAACTGTGGAGTACAATCAAACAGTTAACCAACCCCAGAGTCAACGACCTGGTTACCATCACGTTTGAAGGGAACACGCCTACAAACCCCAAGAAATGCGCCTCAGCATTCAACCGTCAGTTTGTTGCCCACCCTGAACAAGCAGACAGAGGGAAACGCAAAACAATTAGGAAAATTCGCAACCTACCGAACACAAACGACCACCTCTCCTTTAGCATAGAAGAGGTAACACGCGCCATAAAAGATGCTAAACCGTCAAGAGCCATTGGTCCCGACGGCTTAGCATCTATCATGTTGAAACACTACGCTATTTAACCCATCCCTTCAACCTCTGCACCCGCTCGCTCATCATCCCGACCATATGGAAAACTGGTAAGATAATCCCAGTTCCGAAACCAGGCAAAGAACCCGATGAAGGCTCCTCCTACCGCCCAATCACCCTACTCTCGCCTGTTATAAAAATACTAGAGGCCCTTCTTCTCCCCACCCTGAAGGACCACCTCCTCCCATCCAAACACCAACACGGCTTTATAGCAGGGCACAACACAACCTCTGCCCTATGTGACCTATCCACAAAAATTGCTGCTGGGCTAAACAGTAAGAGGCCGCACGAAAGGGGCCCTAGACCTCACTAAAGCCTTCGACGTGGTTAGCCACACCATCCTGCTCGAAGACTTGTCAGTAACAAATCTGCCGAACAGCCTAAAGAGATGGCTAGCAAACTACCTTTCTGGCCGACAAGCACAGGTAGAATTCAGAGGAGCGAAATCAAGCACTAGAATAATTAAGCAAGGGGTCCCACAAGGCGGAGTGCTTTCACCCCTGCTTTTCAACTTCTATGTAGCTAAAGTACCCAACCCACCAGACCCAAATACGCTGACGAATGTACAGTCATCACCACAGGAAGAGATGTACAGGGTTGTCCATATTCGACGGACCCATCTGGCAACGCCATAACTTTTGACAGAGATGTCAGATCGCTTAATGACATACCGCGTTTGAAGCGTCAGTCCAAGCAGATTTTTACCATGGAACAATACACGCCACGCGAGCGCTCTGAAATAGTTGAAATTTACATTCAACAGAACAAGTCAATTGTGAAAACTCAACGTGCTTTTAAAAAATTTCACATTTCACATTTCACATTGAATGGGACCGTAAATAAGCAAAATTGCCGTATTTACGCCACTGAAAATCCTCAGGAGATTCAAGAAGTGCCTCTTCATGACGAAAAAGTCACAGTTTGGTGCGGCGTTAGTGCGAAAACGGTCATTGGGCCGTTTTTCTTCCAAAATGAAAATGGCCATGCTGTTACCATCAACCAGGAGCGTTATCGCGACATGATGACCAATTTTGTGATGCCAATTATTCGTCGAAAGCGTATGAGGCAGTTCTGGTTTCAACAAGACGGCGCTCCACCGCACACAAGTCGCATAACAATCGATTTTCTGAAGAAATTGTTTCCGGGCCGTTTGATGTCGAAAAGTGGTGATTTGGACTGGCCACCGCGTTCGCCCGATTTGACGCCGCCTGACTTCTTCTTGTGGGGATATTTGAAGTCAAAGGTTTACGTTAACAAGCCAAGGACCGTAGAAGAGCTCAAGGACAACATTCGTGAAGAAATAGCCGCTATTCCGGCCGAAATGTTGGCGAAATCGATGGAAAATGCTGCAAAAAGGGCACAATACGCCATCAACGCCAGAGGCGGCCATTTGAGAGATATCATATTCAAAAATTGATGTAAACAAATCTACTTGGAACAAATTAAATGATTAAGATTGCCAACCGCCAAATTTTTATTTTTTTTGATTTTTAAAAAAAAACGGGCCGTCGAATATGGGCAACCCGTACAAACACTCGAGAACCGACTTAATGCATACCTGCCTCACCTAGCAAACTTTTTCGAAACAAGAAATCTGAGCCTATCAGCCAGACATGGACCAAAGAGGTGAACCTGGCCCTGGACATTCACATGAGTGTTAGGAGTCACATTTGACCCCCTCTTCACCTTTGCCAGGCAGCCGAAGAAACCATTAAAGTGCTAAACCATTTCGGGCAGCACCTGGGGCAAAGATAAAGACGTTATTACCACCACCTACAAGGCGATCGGGAGGTCTATGCTGAATTATGCGGCCCCAATATGGTCACCCGAGATCAGCGACACCCAATGGCAAAATGCACACAGAGTAGCCACTGGCCCATATGACAACCAGACACCTCACAAGAAACTGAGACTGCCTAAGGGAGCACAATAAACTCCTTACACAACAATACCTCATAGGATGCCACCATATCTCACACCCAAATCACTTATGCACTTTAACAAACATGACGGAAGGCCAACTCCAGTACGAAATGACCTGCGTGTGGAGCTACCAAGCATTATCTCGCTACTGGGAGAGAAACCCCACAATCTGTCAACATGTACAGAAGCAAAAAAAAAACAGCTCACACAATCATAGTCGCAGATACACTAGATGCTTACAAGGATAACATAGTCCTTGGTGGCAGACCACCACCCATCAACAACAAGGAGGAGGGATCACTCCCAAGAGCTACTAGGTCTACCCTAGCCCAACTTCGCTCAGGAAGAAGTAAATTCTTAAATAGCTATCTGGCTCGTATAAACACCGAGATAGTTGCTGCAAACTTAGCCCACACACCACCAAACATCTCTTTAACTGCCCCTTAAACCCCACTGACCTCACACCTATAGATCTGTGGACCCATCCGGTCGAGGTGGCCTCCTTCCTCGTCTTGGACATGGAATAGTCTCAACACCTCTTTAAAATCTTACCCTATTACTTTCCTTTTTCATTTCATATCTCTACGTACGTACGGATCAACCCAACCCAGCCGTTACAACAACAACAATTTAGCTATTTTTCCCACCAAAAATCAATTGTTAAATATGCATAAGAAAAAAAAAAAGAATAATAAAAGAGAAAAAAAGTGTAAAAAATTGACAAGGTTAATGGATTTAATATAATAATAATAAGTTAAATATAAAAAGCTATCAGGTCTGTTTCCGGTTTTTAAATTTAATAAATCGGATTATGATTATGAGGGGTGTAATAAAAAAAATAAAAATTTTTTTTTTTTGTTGGTGTCATTTTTTGTTAATTTCTAAGAGACGATTATAGAACTTGGGCGAATCTTTTTTATTATCAAAAGGTCGTATGTAGATAAATGAAGTTTTAAAGTTAAAAGCCGTAGATCACAGTCGGTTTTGAAAGGGGGAAGTTTATACAATTCCGATTCTGCAAAATTTGTTCTGAATCAGAAACGGGAACAGGCCTGAATGTCTAATAATTGGCTAGAATTGCAGGCTGACTAGTGCTCTGGAAAAATAGCTAAAGTCACTCGTTACAAAAAAACCAGTTACCCAAATATTTCTCATCTCTAGTTCATACTGTTGTCGCGTTGTCAAAACGCAAAGAGAAAAGAATTAAAACATTTTAACCTTCTTAATTAGAATAACAACTAATAACCAGTTTAACACAAAGCCCTTATCATGACCAAAAAGGAAGAAAAATCACAGCCAGCCGAGGAGGTAAGTCCCCTTGAATACATAAGCAATTAGAGGTCCAAGCCGGCTTTGGCTTCGATTTGCTCCGTATTTGCCTCTGGGTACACGTCAGTCTCTCCATTATTCCCCCCAAATCTCTCATTGCAGCTGGTTAAGGTAAACAAATGGGATGGCTCGGCGGTTAAGCATGCTTTGGATGATGCCGTCAAGACATGCCTTTTGGGCGATCGCCCACATCTAAAGGAGCAATTCGGATTGGTCAATACGCGCCTAGCCCTCTGTGCCTTGGCTGTGGGTGTGGCCATAGCGGCCCATGCCTGGGATTTTACCCATCCATTTCCCCAGTCGCGTCCGGTTTTGCTGTTCAGCGTGTTGGCCTATTTTGCTTTAATGGGCATTTTGACTTTGCACACCAGCTTCCGGGAGAAGGGCACCTTTGCCGTGGCCGTGCACAAGGAAAAGGAACGCGTTTGGGAGGCCAGCTCGGATATGAAGAAATATGATGATAAATATCTATTGACATTGAGTGTCAAGGAATCGGGCAAGAGTCAACGTGAGCAGACCAGCAATAAATCCTGTGCCGCGTTCATTGACAGCAATGGCATCATACTGGACCAACTGGTGGCCAATGAGGTGAATCGTTTGTACAATTCGTTGTCGGCCGAGAAGAAGGAGAAGTAGCTAAGCTCAGATGAAAAGATTTAAAAATCTAGCAGAAAAAATGGAACTGCTATTTATCTTTTTCTTTGTGTCTCATTAAAATTTAATTTGTAGTAAAAAAAACGAAGTTAAATTGATGGGGAGTTGGGAAAAATGTTAATAACAAAAAGAAAAGAAATTGTTGTATTCTCATAAGGTCAACAAACAAACACTAAAGTCTTTTAGATAATCTTCGAAATGGGGGAAAACTATTTTAATGTAAAGACAACTTTAAAAGTTCAAAAAATTCAGCTTTTAAATTGAAATGAAGACAGAAAAGAAGAATGTGCCAAGACAGTTGAGAGATTACTAAATTAAGGGCAATTTGTTTATTTAATAATTTTAAAATGCTAAAAACCCTCTGTTATTTATCTTTATCCTTATGACATTTGTATCGACCCACCCGACACACAAGTGAAGGTTCGCTTTAAGCGAAAGTTTCTCAACGAACTTTATTCACATTTTCTTTTAGTTTTAGCCTTGGTGGAATTAAAAAGCTGAAGCAGAGCGAGACAGCGCTCTTTCTGTTTGTAGGACCAACGGGCTAGAGCATTGTGAATGCAAGAAGTGAGTGGCAATACACAAGCAGAGACAAACTAATGTTGTGTCGTCTCTTTCTATCTCACAGGCTTACATTTTACATCAACTGGCCCTCAACAGAGGCTGACGGCTTTACCTTGTTAATTCCACTGTGGTTTTAGCAAGACTCTTTGTGAGTTCCCTTTCTGTCGTCGTGCTTCTTGCTTCTCTCTGCAGCAGTTAAAAAATTACCGAAAATGACGCGTTACCGTCACGGAAAAAAAACGAATTCAATTTCGGTTCCGGTTCCTGCTCTGGTACGCAAGTCGCTCCAACATTGTGACCAACGCCCCTACACAAAAAAAAATCGTTTGAACCCAGAAAAAGATAGCTGCCACAGTGGAAGGTTAGAGAAAACGGTTGTTCTCAAAACCCCAAACGACGTCATGTAATTAATTTTTAAAGTTGTGAAGTCAAAAAAGCTATCAGGACCAACGAATGTTTGCCTTCTCGTTAAAAAAAAAGACAACAAATCTTATAAATATAATAAAACTGCGGCATGAAGCCTTCATCGACATGGCAGTCGAGGGCCCAAATTTTCTGAATCACGCTAGTTGTGACTTTTGGGCTGACTAACGTATCTACTGCAACCCCCCATATCAACTTTAATGCCAAAACTTCTCTGGAACCAGAGAAAAAATAAGCAACTATGAAACCGAGCTTGATCATGGAGTGAAACGGCTTTACCAAAACGTCCATCATGATTTTAATATTGCCAATGACTTAACAAAACTATAGTAAAAGCAGCAAAAACTATGCAGACAAAAGCAACGAAGCCCAACAAGAAAGCGTGGTTCGCGATCTAGAGACTCCGTATTTGATCTATTAAATCAATATAGAAAGGACAACTCACCAGACTCAAAAGAACTCCAAGCAACTAAGAAATATATGGCCCTGTGTTATAACAAACAAAATGAATACTTTATAAATCTGAAAGTAAAGCTCTACAACGCACATAATTAAAAAATTTATTGGTCAATTCTGAAGTCTATAAATAGAAACCCAATCATTAGGAAAATTCATTCTCAGCATTTTAAACAACTACTGTGTAATTCAAACTCGGAAATACAAATACAATATGCTTTGCCAAACACGGTTTCAACTGACCTAGATAGATGCATCTCTAAATAGGAAGTTAACGAGGCCATTGGCAACTTGAAAATTAATAAAGCGCCAGGGGATGACAGAATATCTGCTGATATTCCAAACTTCATAGAACTGCTAACACACGTCTACAATATTATGTACAATCAAGGGACATTCCCAGACTCCTTCAAGCGTAGCATAGTATTCCCAATTTATAAAAAGGGAGACCCATCTAACGCCAGCAACTACAGGGGAATATCTTGCCTTAACGTCATGATGAAAATTCTAACCGGAGTGGTACTTTCCCGCTTGACTGAATGGGTTAACAAGATGGATCTACTAAGTGAATTTAAGAATGGATTTCGAAAGGGGCTATTCTTCAGACGATAGCATTTTTGTTCTAACGTCAATTGCTCTGTCTTATCTCCAGTCCAAGAAAAAGTTTTATATATTTTTTATTGATTTTAAAGCAGCATTCGATACAGTAAATAGAAGAAGTCTGTTCTACAAACTGAGCAACATCGGGCTATCTACTAAAATGCTCAAGGCAATATTTCAGCTGTACGACAATAACACAGCATCGGTTTGGGACGGTTCCAGACTTTCTGATTGGTTTAACACTAACTGTGGAGTCAAGCAGGGCTGTATTCTAAGTCCACTTTTATTCTCCTTTATGTTGACGACATCACAAATGCCCTACCAGGAGGGGTTACCTTTGCTGGACAACTGTTCAAAGTGTTGATGTATACCGACGATATGTGTCTCTTTGCCGATTCTCCGCAAATGCTTCAAGAAATGATTAATAAGCTACACGAATATTGTAGAGAATGGTGCCTTCAAATCAACACGGAGAAATCAAAAATCATGATAATTAGACAGGGTGGCGGGCGTTACTCTCGACTAGAAGACTGGACGATAGACGGTGTTACCCTTGGCTTATTTTATATTAATTGAAACCGCCCTCCCCTCTCAGTACACGTACACTGCATACCCACTTTAACTACGTAAACAAAATAATGAATATATAGATTTTAAGGCCCAGTTCTTTGAATATGCCGAACATCTCAAACGAGTGCTACGTCAGTATCGACTTTGAAAACCATCTACTGTAATAGCAATCCCACGCACAAATCTTGCCAAAATCGTGAAGTGGAAAGGGACGGAGTTTATGCGCAAGCAAAAGGAGCACAGTGAGGACTCTGTATAAATCACTGGACCTCAATTGGATCGAAGAATTACTTCGATGACAGTCTAGGTGTGGAGAGGATAAGCGCTATCTTCAGGACGATGTGAAACTCTAAGCCTTAATTTTCAACCTCACAGGAGTAACATTCAGCAGGATTGTACCCTCTGCAATATGAGTGCCAAGGAAGATGTGGCTCGCTTTGTGGGAATCTGCCCCATCTTAATGGAGTTACGTATGTTGCACTTTCAGCGTCTATCCCTATCGGAAAACGAACTCAACGCTTTGCTTAACGGAGAAAACTGGATAGCCCTTGCAGCTTTCATCAAAGACGCAAAGACGCGAAATGTTCTAGATCCCACCTACCTATAACAGGCATCAATTAGCAGCTACATTATGCTAATTTCAACGGACGGTTTTTATACAACCATGTTGAAAACAAGAAGGAATAAAAGACTGAAAAAACTTTTTGTTTATTAATTAACTTCCTTTAACAATTGTAAACAGGTTAGCCAGCTATAGTTTAAGATTTAACCTTGTTAAATACTAATAAATTTTCAAAAATTATCTTATGTATTAATAAAAAAAAAAAAAATTTGAATTTATAAAAATCCTTATAAATAACTTAGGAAATTCTTATACATATACTAGAGGTAAAAAATTTAAAACAAATAAAAACCACCTTTCGAATGAGACCACGCACAGCCCTCAGGTTATCGTTAAACGGAATGACGCTTATTTCTCGATGTTAAACTTGAGAGTGGGGGTTATTAATTACTATATTATTTCTGAAAACATTTCTTTTATTTTTATTGGCTTTAACGTTAGGGTCTTATAAATATCCTACAAAACTTTCAAGCAGATCCGAAAATGTGT
Source organism: Lordiphosa stackelbergi (assembly GCA_018904235.1). Taxonomy (NCBI): domain Eukaryota; kingdom Metazoa; phylum Arthropoda; class Insecta; order Diptera; family Drosophilidae; genus Lordiphosa; species Lordiphosa stackelbergi. Next base: position 17,382 of record JAEIFU010003495.1, on the reverse strand, counting down.
TTATTTGGAAATTTTTAGAGATTTTTCACGCATTTTGACACAAATTTCTTGAGAACTCCTTAGTCGATTTCGATAGTTTTTTTTTTCGGTGAAAGCTAACACCAAAATGCAACAAATTTATGTTGAAAGAATATCAAAAATAGTTTTAATTTCAACTTTAAATGCGATTATCTCGAAACAAATTTTGATTTTAGAAATTTTTGTCTTTGAAACATCATAACTCCGCTATTTATTGACCGATTCAAAATATCTTACTTCACGCCAGAATTACATCAGTTCGTATCCAAACCCCGTTTTTAGTTTTGCCTTCAGATAATCCGTTCTCAAAAATTTTTTTGCAACCATGAGCCTATGTTTTATGTTTTTGGTTATCATTGAAAAGGAATACAACAACAACCGACTACCTATCGAATGAAAAGAACCCCTTGTTAATATTACTTATAGTTTTTGTGTAAATTTAAGTTTTGTAAACCTTAAAAAAATTACACCTGAAGGTATACAGTACCCTTAAAAAAGATGATTTTGCGCTAGGGAAAAATGCTTAAATATAATTTTTAATATCTATTTTCTGCCTGCGATTTCGTAAATCCACAAATGACAATTTGTCAATTATCGCGGTTCCGCGTTTTCCGCGGTCCGGAATTTTAAAAACGCAAATTCGCTTGCCTACTTTTTGGTCGGGTGTGCGTATAACCTATCGATAGTTCAACAAAGTGTTGGAAAACATATCCAATTTTCTTCGTCTGCCGTTCAGTGTTGTTGGTCGTTCGTCTCGCTCGGACGTTGTGCGTGCGCCTCGTCGCTTAAAATCGCATGCAATTGGTTTTGTTATTTATTTTCCAAATAATATCGGGCTTTGTGCTATTCCTTATAATTGTACACTATATTTATTATATAATCAATGCCATTGCCGGCGATTTGCAACAACAACAGCAGGCACCCTCATTCGCAGACGGCAGCAGTTTGTACCAATCCACCACAAATATTACAAGAAGTGAACTAACTTCAAGTTTAATAAACAATTTGCTGCAGCAAAAGGCTCATTCAGTGACAATGCAAACAAATGATGATGCCAAGTTTATTAAAAAGTGCGTATGTATATGTGTGAGAGTGGGTGTTTTTTTTTAAGTAACAGAACAAAACCGAAACACAATTTCCTACGTCAGAGACTCGCCACAAAACCCACTCACCTTGCCCAGGCTGTGCGGCTGTTTCCACTTGTTCTCTGTTTTTTCGTTTCTTTATTGATTTTCCACTTTATGTTGTGTGTTTGTTGTTGTTACCAAAGTATTCCTTACTCATTGACCCGCATTGCCATAATTTATGATTGATCTAACAGAAGAATTACAATTGCAATTTTTACAGACGCTGGAAAGGGGGCTCCATTGAACCGCATCCCACGGATAAGGCGCTTATAGTAAACTATCAGCTGGAGGCCACTGTCTTTGGTGAGCCCAACAATCCCATGATTGAGGAGAAAAAGGTAAGCAGTGTGAGAGAGAGAGAGAGATGGACAGAGGAGGGGAAACCTGACATTGAACTGGCCTCCCTCCTCCCCCCCCCAAAAAAAAAAAAAACAAATCAATAACGGAACGGGGTCGATGACGGGTCGAGTTTGAAATCTTTTGGTTTTGGCACGTTTCGTTTTGGTTCGCTTTGTTTGGTTTTGGATTTTAGAGGGCTTTGCCCTCATTTGTTGTTCATACCATCATAAATAAATATTTATATAATAAATAGTTTTTAAATCAATTTCCTACTTGCACGATTTACGAGGGCAGTTTTTAAAGTTTTAACGACAAGTTCTTGGTGAGAGTTGAGAGAGTTGTTAAACCACCTCTCATGTCTGGATATGGTTGCTAGTGCCGGCTTCAGTGGTTCGACGGGAGAGAAAATACCTATAGGCTCATCTAGAACCCTTTAACTGCACGATGCATATTTAGACACAAGATATATTTAAGAAGGTAGCCGCACTCGTTCTCCCACAACTTCTTATATTTGTGTCAAAGAGAGCGAGAGAGTAAGGAATTGTCTGATTTCTCAGACATTAGTCAGCTGTTTGCTCTCAATTACGCTCTCTAGATCAGAGGCGTCCATCCACAGCTCATACGAGCCGAAGTCAGTCGTGTTTTTATGCAAACGCGAGCCGAATTTATGGTTGTGTGAATCGGTTGCCCCAGCCAGCATTTCAAGAAATTTTTGATCATATTCGAGTCGTTTTCGACTCCTCTTACTGATTAAAATAGTCACAAGAGCGCTCGTTTTCCGATCCGAAATGACTCTTCCGTCGGGAGAAAATGGTACCCTAGCCGCGACTCTTCCGAAAGAGTCTTTTATGTCTCTTCTAAAGGAGTCATTTATGAATCATTTTCGAGTCGTATTACCTATCAGTTTCGACTCGAGACCAAAAACAATCATTATTCAATCACCCGCGCAATCAATTTTCGATTGCTTTACGTTTTGTTAGTCTTACTTCCATGAATCACATTTTAAGCAATTGCACGATTTATTATCGAGTCTTCTTTTAATCACCAAGCTCTTTTTAATCAGCAAAGCGACTCGAAAAAGACTCCTCAAAGTGATTTTTGTAAAAACGATCTTCCAAATGCTGGCTGGGGCATTGCAAATAAAACGTCTGTAGTCTAGAGAGAGCTCTCTTGCTCACTAAGACAAGCTCACTTTTCGGTCCTCTCGTCGTCAGTCTAGCCATATGGATATGATCGTAACCACCATTGTTATTCCAAATTCCCGCCTCCAATGGACATGCGGTTAGTACCCCGCCAGTAGAGGTCTAACTTAGAAAATGGAACGAGAAAGGCAAAGCTAACTTCGTCTGTACCGAAGTTTTGATACACTTGAAATAGCTTGTCACAACGGTTAGCGACTTCGACCAAACTTCGCAGATCAGCTTAAAAACATTACATATTACCCATGACCGTGTTTGAGAGCAGTAATATTGAGAACAAAACAGTTTTTCTTACTAAAATCCATTTTCCGAACGAACATTTGTATGGCAGCTACAAGAAGTAGTCATCCGATCCGGTCGGTTCCGACATATTAGCAGCGTGCAGTAAAAAGAAGACTCTGTGCAAAGTTTCAGCCCGATAGCTCCAAAACTGAGGGACTAGTTCGCGTAGAAACAGACAGACGGACAGACGGACAGACGGACGGACGGACAGACGGACGGACAAAGCTTAATCGACTCAGCTCGTCATGCTGATCAAGAATATATATACTTTATGTGGTCGGAGATGATTCCTTCTATGCGTTGCAAACTTCTGGGCAAAATTATAATACACTTTTCAGGTGTATAATAAATTGAAAACCAGTCGATGGAATTTTTTAAGATTTTATATATATTGAGATACTGACCAATTAAATGTGTCCTTAAGAGATGGTAGCGTACATCGAAAAACCGCGATAGTGGGTACCACATTTGGCAGCAACCATTATCGAGTCCATGTAGGCCATAAACTACAGATAAAAATAGACCGAACTGCGTTTTTAGATTCACCATCGAAGCCTTAATTCGCGGGCTATGGGTATCTTTGTACAAGCAATTGCCTCAGAACAACATTGACCGTTTTGGAATCAGGAGCGTCTCAAAAAACTATGCAATAAATCCTAAAAACAAAATTCGTAATTTCCACTAAGAAAAAGTAAAATTTAATTTAAAATAGTCTTTGGTGGACAAACAGCGATACGCTAAGATGCCTTGAACTTAAGTATTTAAATCGGTGTCGGGCACCGTTCAATTTGCTGTGTATACAAGTAGCGACCTCCATCCTCTGTAGCAGCACACACACAGACACTATAGGAGCGTAGCTCTCTCTTTGCAATAACAAACATGTGCTAACTGAGAGCGCTCTCGCGTGTCTGAACGCACACATGCAAAGGCACAATAAGCATGTGTGTTTTGCCGGACACTGATTTAAATGATAAGATCTGTTTTTTCTGCTGTTAGTGAAGCACTTTACTCATAAGTATTAATTTCATAATTTTGGTGAAGCTAGCTAGGTCAATGTTGTTTGTACGAGTTTATATACATCAAATATATGCTGCCAGTTTTTTTATGGCTATACGATATATTCATCAAAAGTTTTTCTCACTAGAACTACATTTTGGACCGATCGTTCCTATGGCAGCTATATGCTATAGTCATCCGATTTAAATCCAAAACTTGACAAAATTGTGTGGTAGTATATAATATAGATCTGTACAACGTGGGAGCGATAGCATTGAAAACAAAAAATTTTTTTCTCACTAAGACTTTTTTCAGACCTATCTTTTTGTATGGCAGCTATACTATATAGTTGCCCGATTTGCATAAAAACTTGCTGAAATTATGTGAAAAAGCATAGAAAACTTACAAATACGGGGGTTGGGAGCGATAGCATTGAAAACAAAAAGTTTTTTCTCACTAAGACTTTTTTTTCAAACCTATCTTTTGTATGGCAGCTATACTATATAGTTGCCCGATTTGCATAAAACTTGCTGAAATTATGTGAAAGCATAGAAAACCTATAAATACGGGGGTTGGGAGCGATAGCATTGAAAACAAAAAAGTTTTTCTCACTAAAACTACTTTTTCAACCGATCGTTCCTATGGCAGCTATATGCTATAGTCATCCGATCCGGCCGGTTCCGATAACAAATGTGCAGCGTTATTTATACCAAAGACTTCGTGCAAAGTTTGGAGATAGCTTTAAAACTGACGGAGGGAGATAGCATAGAAACAGACGGACAGACGGACGACCACGACGGACAGACGGGACAGACGGACGGACGGACGGACAGACGGACAAAGAAGACGGACAAATGGCTATATCAACTCAGCTCGTCGCTGATCAGAATGAGGGAGATACTTTTATGTGGCGGAGATGTTTCCTTCTGTGCGTTACAAAACATCCGGACAATTTTAATATACCCTCTCCAAGGGTATAAAAAAAACCGATTGAAAAACAAAAAAGTTATGAGAGTTTAAGTGGAGGCAACTTTTGGAAAAATCGAAAAAAACCGTTCATCGATAATATCTCGATAACGCGTACTTTAGAAAAATGTTGGTTTGGTCCAATGGGGAAAATCGACTCTCATTTTGTCGAGCAGTGTAATTTAATATATATAAGGGTATAGTAAGGAATACTTATTCCTACCTTCTCTCAGAAACTTGTTTAAAATTTTCTTAGATAGATCGCGATTTATAAACAATTTTCATGAAAATCAATTGCAGTGTACATGTTTTTTTACATATGTACAGGGTTGCCCATATTCGACGGACCCATGTTTTTTTTAAAAAAATCAAAGAAAAAAATAAAAATTTGGCGGTTGGCAATCTTAATCATTTAATTTGTTCCAAGTAGATTTGTTTACATCAATTTTTGAATATGATATCTCTCAAATGGCCGCCTCTGGCGTTGATGGCGTATTGTGCCCTTTTTGCAGCATTTTCCATCGATTTCGCCAACATTTCGGCCGGAATAGCGGCTATTTCTTCACGAATGTTGTCCTTGAGCTCTTCTACGGTCCTTGGCTTGTTAACGTAAACCTTTGACTTCAAATATCCCCACAAGAAGAAGTCAGGCAGCGTCAAATCGGGCGAACGCGGTGGCCAGTCCAAATCACCACTTTTCGACATCAAACGGCCCGGAAACAATTTCTTCAGAAAATCGATTGTTATGCGACTTGTGTGCGGTGGAGCGACGTCTTGTTGAAACCAGAACTGCCTCATACGCTTTCGACGAATAATTGGCATCACAAAATTGGTCATCATGTCGCGATAACGCTCCTGGTTGATGGTAACAGCATGATTTTTTTTTTTTAAAAAAAAACGGCCCAATGACCGTTTTCGCACTAACGCCGCACCAAACTGTGACTTTTTCGTCATGAAGAGGCATTGGGAATCTCCTGAGGATTTTCAGTGGCGTAAATACGGCAATTTTGCTTATTTACGGTCCCATTCATACATTTTTAATTTTTTAAAAGCACGTTGAGTTTTCACAATTGACTTGTTCTGTTGAATGTAAATTTCAACTATTTCAGAGCGCTCGCGTGGCGTGGTATTGTTCCATGGTAAAAATCTGCTTGGACTGACGCTTCAAACGCGGTATGTCATTAAGCGATCTGACATCTCTGTCAAAAGTTATGGCGTTGCCAGATAAGTCCGTCGAATATGAACAACCCTGTATACTTATTGTATCATGGCTGAAACATGAACTGACGGCCGAACTTTAGGCAGAGCTTTAAGCTTTCGAAAAACAAACACACTACGTGCATGGAAGTGCGCACACTATGCGCTTAATTGAAAATTTTAGTTCAGCCGTAAGTTCAGCTTTGTTTGAATGAACAAACATGCTTGTTTACTTTTGCTCGCTGATGTATTTAATAGCGGTGGCAGTTACAAAGCAATCATGAACTGCAAAAATATTATTAAGAGAAAAGCGTTAAATTGCTTTGTCGGCTTAAAATTATTTCCATAGAATTGTGACGAATAAAACTTAAAAACTGCGATCTCTAGTTTTATTAAATAATACATATGTATATCATATCGATTATCGCATATTCTTTATGAACATATAGAAAATTTCAAGTCAACCCGCCTATTAATTTCTAAGTTACCCGCATATTTATAAAGACTTGTAAATATTCAAGACCTTTAAGACCGATCGTCTGCGGGATTACACTTGATCAATATTTTTACAAATCATTGGTGCCATTGTAAACTTAGATGTTAAAGCTATATGTAGCAATACTTTTGTTTTTCCTACAATAAAATACCTTTTCACATAAATTTATAAAAATATGTATTTTTCGGCCTTCTAACAGCCCATAAATGAAGAAAATCGCACAGTAAAAATCTAGAGAACCCATACTTTTTCTTTGCTTCACTATGTTTCTAGCAAGAATAAAATGTATAAGCTAATATGATCAACACATGGGTTTTGTACCTTCAAAATTGTAGATGTGCTGAATCATGTTCTGTTGTCAGTAAAGCTTTCGGGCGGCTGGGGTGGGGTTAATTTTACCTTTAAGGTGTGTGGGGGGCGCCCCAAACAGAATTTTCTTCTCGAGATCTAAAACTCTATTCGAAAAAAACTTTAGTGTCCCAAATGCGAGAAATACACTTTATGCAGTCGGGAGGAACATGCTCTTTGTTTTCGATGCATGTCAATTTTTTTATAATCCCAAATCGATTGTTTTACTAAGTGCAGTTAAATTTGGAGGAAAAAATTCAATTAGTATATTTAAAATTTTTTATAAACAATTTTTTGGGGGGAAAAGAAATTAAAATATGACTTTCGATTTTGTTTCTTAAATGTCTGATCAAATTTTGAAAAATTGTTCCGTTCATCTATGCATTTTGAACGAAATCATAATCAAGTGGGAGTGATCTTACGGTTTTGAAGCAATGGGATCGCTTTGATCTGCCAATTACCAAAGGTGTAATCTTTTCAGTGTCAGACATATTTGAACAGAGCATTACTTTAATGCCCTCCTTATTAAATTTGCCTTTCATACACTTATCACCTAAAGCCTCTTCTCTCTCTCTGTCTCCCATGTCTCTTGCACACTCGAGTACAACAACAAAATTTCTTAACGTAGTCAGCGCTCGCCTCGCTCGCAGTGTCCGAACGCTTTTCGCTATTCACGGCGGCAAGCATACTCTCAACAAACAAAAATAGGGTTTCTCTTTCCCGAAGCTATTTTGTGCTTCCACGCGGTTTTAAGCCCACCGCACTTTTCGTCTTTTAAACGTACTAACGCGTGGCTTCGTGCAGTGAAGTTCTGCTGACCAAAGAATAAATCTTTCTCGGCCACAGAACACAGCCTATAATCTCTTAATTTTCATAGTGACTTCCATTTTCAATTTTATAAACTCTATAAACTAACTTTTACTGTTGCCATCCTCAGAACTCGCTCTGAGAATTATGAAACAAAACGAGAATATTCTTGCTTTGAGTACCTAGCTTAAAAGTCAAGTCAATATAGCCATGTTTATTTATCCGTCTTTGGCAAGTACAGAGTATCTTACAGTTTAGCTTTAGTTTGCTTTAGTCAATTTTTTTCATTATTTAATGTCACGTTCGACATTGAAATAGCTCAGAGCAGTGAGTGCGTCAAAACCTACTTTTGTTCATAGTTCATAGAACACAATTTTTGTCTGTCATTCAAAGTTGGTCACGTTCGACCTCGTTAGTGTAAGATTTTGTGATTTCATTCTTTATTTGTACTAAAATGTCTGTTATTATGTATATACATTATTCATATACAGATGAGCGACAGTTACGCTGCGAAAAATAAAGAGAGCTGCAAACGATGGCGAGCAGGTTTGAAGGATGACCCCTTAAAGTTAAGGAACTATCACTTAAAAAACGCGCAAAGGATGCAAATAAATAGAGCCAAACAGAAAGCATTGGCAGAGAAGAATAAAGACTTGGCTGCAGCAAAAAGAGAAAAGGATAGAATTAGGAAAAGAAAGAGTCGAGCAAGAAACAAGGAATTAATGAATAGCCAGCCTATTCCTTTTATATGTGATAAATGTAAAGAGATACTAGGAAAGGAAGTAAAACAAGAAAAAGTAGACGATTAATTTAATTTTGTACACTATTGTTTTATATTTTCTATATTTAATACACAATTTGTTTTGTTCATTATTAAATGTCCACATACCAATTCTATCAAATAAATGTAACAATAAATAAATAACATATTGACCAAACATGTCCTGTATCAATTTCAATTCATTTAGGCAGAAGATCTTAAGATTGTTTGGGCTTTGGCATTGTGTTAGGTTGCACTGAGTTCTTACCTTAAATAGATGACCCCGAAAACAACTTGTTGTCACGTTTAAACCTCTTTTAGTTTGGAAACTGGATTTGACTTGCTTTTCATTTAAAGCTCGGCTCTCCTTCCCCAACTTTAGTTTCCATTTGCACGCTGTCAGATGGCGTTCTCTCTTGGCAGTGGTATTTGCACGCATGCTGGCATGGTTTCCAAAAAGAACGCATTCAGAACGTGTGCTACTAGAACGTATTTAGCATGGCATCCTGCACCAGTGCTATTAGAATGTGTGAAGCATCGCATGCCAAAGCAGTTCCAAAGGAACGTACCCATTAGCCCAATTTGGAAAATGATTTTAAAAATATAGTAAAACACAAACTCATTTTTTTAGTGAATATTTCATAGTAATTAATAATATTTTTTTTATTTTAAAATTCAATATTGGGGCTACATAACATACATTCTTTAGGGTGCTCTTTGTATAAAAAAAAACCTTTTTAATGCTTTAAAATATGTCGAGAGCTCTTGGGAGTAGTCTTCAGGTAAGAGTCACAGCGTCGGGCCAGTCCAGCAGTCTTAGAAATATTACGCATTACAAAATTGGTGCCCCGATATTCCTCCTGGATTAAAAAATGCAAAGAGCAAAAAATTTAAATATAAAGACATATTTAGCTTTCAGCATTCATTCAATTAAATACTTACCACTAACAAATATAAAATGAGAACCACATTAAATTTTCAATTCAATGCGAGGCAAACATCAACTTCTAACTGAAGGCAAATGAAAACGGGGACACTCAAAAACCACGTGTTTTTTGCGTGTTCCCCTTTGTTTTCTTAATTGTTATCCATTGCTTTTCGCTGATTCTCTGTTCGGGTCTCATTTCGCATTTTGGTTTCCAAAAGCACAGGTGCTGCATGCGTGCCATTAGAAGGGACGTTTGCATGCTATGCAGATTTCTTCCCTTCCAAACCACTGCAAAAAGGAACGTGCATCCGATTTCATACAGATTGTATGCCGTCTTTCATACTGCAAAAATTGGTAGTGCATTCTTCCTTGTAAAAAGAACAGTGCCAGATGGCATTCTTTGGAACACCCAAAAATTTTTTTTTTATAATTAATATAATAATTAATTTTATAAAGTTTACAAAAAAAAAAAATAAAAAGAAATTATTAAAGATAAAAAAAACATGATAACACACAATTTCTTCTATCCGATAAACGTTTCCAAAGAAGCAAAACTTACAAACAACAACACTTCATTTAACTTATTTGTATGCTATTTTAATAATATTAATATATTTAATGAAATGAATAACATATTAATTGTTCTTATCATTATGCCTCTTTACACCTTGTAGGACAAAGCACAGTAAACTGCAGGTGCTGAACGTTAGTAATTGCTTCATCTGACATTTTTGTGTGTGACTCTTCCGAAATGCCTTAGAAAATGTTAGTTATTGGGCGACGCTGTTATCTGACAGAATCTTGCTAAGCTGCGTACCATTTTCAAATGAAATCCACTTTCGTTGCGTCGCCATAGAAAAGAAGCGTTAACAGCACTTAAAGCTACGTTAGCTGCCTCTCTACACTGTTCGACACATAAGACATGATAGTCTAGTACAAGGCATACTAAATAGGTAGACTCACTGCTCTCTCAGAACTCCTTGAATTTGTGTCAAAGAGAGCGATGAGATGCTTCGCTTAAGCAGCCGATCCACACACGAACACGAATTTGTTCAGCTCGTCAAAATGTTCGACGTTAGTGGAGGTGTTCGTGACAGTTTTTTTGTTCGACGTTTTGTTCGCAGAGAATAGAAATGTTTCTATCTTGCGAGTGTTCGTGCGAACATGTTCGTCAATGGATGCGAACAATTACACGAACATCATTTGTCAAAAATATCTGTAGAGTGAACACGTGCCCAAATGAGCAATAAATTGTTGCTGGAATTCATTGAATGCCCCCAAAATGATCAAATAATGCTTTAAGCTAATTTGTATCGCCATCTAGGCCATGATTGTGTTAGTTTCCGCTGCCATATTTTCATGTTAACTCGTTGTGATTTTTGAGAAAATGATGTTCGTGAGAAATGTTCGCCTGGTTAGTGGGCAAACGAATTTTTGTTCGACGAATTTGTTCGTCGAACGAATTCGTGTGTGGATGGCCTGCTTTACAACAGTTGCTTACTCATGGAGCAATAGAATTTAGAGAGAACGTTTGCGCTGCCTCTCAATTTTGCTGGTGTTAAACGATAGTGCTCAAAAAGATACTTCAAAGTGCCAGTAGGAAATCACTGCGTTAGAGGGAGACGACCATAACCCAAATGTATCCAGAGAGAGCGCACAGCTGACCAAAAAAGTATCTAGAGAGCGTAAATGAGAGCGAACAGCTGACAATTTTCTGACAGATGCGGTGTTGACTGAGCAACCTTTCTCTCAATATTCTTGCTCCATGTGCTAACTGACTGAAATTTATCAAGTTGTCAAGAGAGAGAGAGAGAGAGAGAGGAGATAACCTATTTTGTTTAGTATGCCTTGGTCTAGTAAGTAGTCCTACTTTTGTTACGTTTTTTCTTGAATATCAGTAAAATTGATATATGTGCAAAATGTTTTTTTGTTATTTCTTTCGATCCAATAACGGTACATTGGTTTTGAGTATACACTTTCTTTCTCTTTTACTTCATGTCGCTTTGCCAAGTGTTCACTTCTAATTACCTCCTAATCTGTGGTGCAGTTATATGAAACAAGCGAGCCATCCCATGTTTCTCATAGAAAATTGATATATGTGCAATTTGAGTTATTTGTCTTTTAAGGAAAATAGCGTCAACATAAATGGCAGTTACAGTGACAAAATATTGAACAGGTGTGCAAGCAATATTATTAACATAACAATCAAGTGAATTTCAAGTGATAAAATTTTATTTTAGCTAAAAATGCCCCTTACAAAAGAACTATCCCTTAAACAGCAGATAAAAATCAAAACCATGCATGAAGCTAATTTAAAAATTGGTGTAAACGCAGTTTAACGAACAGCCGTCGTAACACAGTAACCAAACTTTTTGAATAGTCCTCAAAAATATTGCCAAAATCAGCGATTCCCAAGGTGGATGAGAGCACCAAGCAACACATAAGGACTCTAGCAGCAAATAAATTGATGAGCTGCGCTCAAATTAAGTCGGAGCTAAGTCTACCAATATGTCGACAACGCATGCAGCAAATTTGCCGAAAGGAGTTGCATCTTCAGAATCAGTCCAAGGTACCTAAACCGCGCCACAAGCAACATTACAAGAATGCGCAAATGGCCATTTATGAAAAGAATAAGTTTTGGGACGAAGAAATAGAATCCTTCATATTAAGTGATAAAAATAGTTTAACCTAGACGGCCCAGATGGATTTGTAGAGATATGCGACATCCCCGACCGACCTGCTACAAGCGCAACCATGGTGATGAGTCTCTCATGGTATAGGCTTTCTTTAGTGCTAAAGGCAAGTTGTAAATTCGATTTGGGCCTGGCCGTATCAATGCGCAAATGTATGTAGAGATGCTGGAAAGTAAGCTTATCACAATCGCGGAAGAGTTCCATGGTGACAATTGGATTTTTCAGCAAGAAAAAGCTTCCATACACGTTGCCCGGCGACAAAGGCATATTTCAGGTCCCACAATATTCCGCTGTTACAGTGGCCGGCATTAAGTTCGGATCTAAATCCAATTGAGGATCTGTAGGGCATCATTTCTGCCACAAAATTCGGCGCTGTGAAGGAGTCCGACACTTTGATGCAGCTTTAAGAAGCAATTGTGAAGGTGTGGGAATATATTTATTTAAGTGTTTTACAAAACTTGGCTAATTCAATGCCCCGGCGGTTGCCGTTACTGGAAACGATAAATGGCAACCCAATTTTATATTAATGATATCACTAGACTACATTTAGAGTTAAGTTTCCATTTAAAATATAAAAATACCACACATTTTAAAATTTGCACATATAGCAATTTTCTAAGAAATTATATTTTGTTATTTTTGTTAGTTAGTAAATTGTTTTAAATAAAATATGCGTATGTATTTTTTAATTTCAATATCCAATACCTTTGTAAAAAAAATGTGTCATAAATAAAAAAATTAAATAATAAAATATTATAATATTTATAATTTTAATTATAAAACTCACAAAAAATAAACTCTCCAATAATAAAAAAAAATTAGAAATATATAATTTTATAATTATCATACCCATAGAGAGATAATAAAGTACAAACTTCTTTCTATATTTTTTAGTTATCCTCGATTGCCTCATATAAGATTTTAAATATTTAGTAAATTTAAATATTATTTATTTCCTTATTACTAGAACCCTCTATTTTTTGTAAAAGAACCCTTTTCGCGTTTAACCATTATAATTAAAAAAGATATTTTCATTACCCAGTTTTACCACAAACAAAAGTATTAAATTATTTCGGAGTGAAAACAATACAACCTTACAAATAGTTATACAAAAGTCTTTTTACCCATATTTATTTTCCACAAAAATAATGTCCTGCGAGGGAAAGGGGTGATTACACATAAAGCTATAATAAATGAGATTAGTCAACCGGAAAAATTCGTGTGTTATGAGTAACATTTAGAAATATTTGATGATTAATGTGTGTGTGTGTCTCCATTTTCAGCATTGCCAGAAGATCATTAGATTGCGTTCGCTGAATGCCAAAACGGATCCAGCTGCCTTGGCCCGCGAAGTGGTGGATAAATGCGATCTTATACACAAGTCGCAACTGAATGATGTGGAGCAAATCATTTTCTATTTGAAGAATCGCAAAGACAATGCCAGCAATGGTGAGTTAAGAGAAAACCTACAAGTCACAACTAATTCTTCCTTTACCCTGACAGACATAGCCGATAACAATACACACAGCCGTAGATCGGCGGCGGTAAATAACTCGCATACCCGATCCTCGGCACGATCTCATAGCAGTGTGGCAGCCATGACCAGCGGTGGCCAGAACTCTAGTGTGGGTTCCATTTCAAATGGTGGTAATTCACTTAGCTCGGCGGTTTCAACACCGGATGTGTCCATCAATCATATAGATGAATATGTGGAGTTGCTGTACGAAGAGCTGGGCGAACGCATAAGAGGCTCGGCCATGATTCTGCAAATGGCACGCAATCCCGATAATCTAGAGGAGCTGGAAAAGAATGGTATGTGTTGGTGATACTAAAAGTAATTGGTTCTTAACTCATGAACACTTTTTTTTCCAGAGGCCTGCCTTAGCGCTTTGTCGCGTGTTTTGCGTGAGGATTGGCGTAAAAGTTTGGATCTGTCCACCAACATTATCTACATATTCTTTTGTTTCTCCACCTACACCAAATTCCATCCGCTGATTGTACAATATAAGATTGGTTCGTTGTGCATGGATGTGATTGACTATGAATTGCGTCGCTATGAGACCATGAGGAATGAATTGGATGTGCGTAAGCAGCCGAATGGTTCTACACCACAATCGGCCAAGGCCAGCAAGGAGAAACTGAATCGAAGCACTGATGACTTTTTGGATATAATGAATGAGGAGAAACCGAAAGAGGTGAGTAAGCCCAAAAGGAAAAGACAACAAATATATCATGCTCTTCTTTTCTCAGATGGAGCCCCCAAGACGTCGCATTCCTGAGCTAAAACAACGTCCCAAATCGGGCAATTGGAGCAGCTTTCATGGTTCCATGTCTTCATCTTTGATTAAAAGTCAAATCCTAAATAGCAGCTATCATGAGGCTCTGTGTGCAGGGGGCGGCCCCCAAGCAGCCGATACTCCCCCCTCAGTTCCTCCTGAATTCAAAGCCCAAAGCAATGAGTCTCTCGATCGTAATGATCCCAAAGTCAAGAAAGAAGAAATCGATCGTCTCAACAAGCAATTGAAAATCTTTGCCAAAAAGCAAGAGCAACTTTTGCGTGTGGCCTTCTATTTGCTTCTGAACATGGCCGAGAATGTTAAACTGGAGGAGAAAATGCGACGCAAGCATATTGTTAAAATGTTAGTCAAAGCTCTGGATCGTCAGAATATTGATCTACTCATGCTGGTCAGCACATTCCTCAAGAAGCTTTCTATAGTGGGCGACAACAAGGATGAAATGTGCTCTCTGAATATTGTCAACAAATTGCCACGTTTATTTCAAAGTTCACACACCGATCTGGTGCAGGTTACCCTCAAGTTGGTCTTTAATCTATCCTTTGATGGGGCATTGCGTAGAAAAATGATTGGAGCTGGCTTTCTACCCCTGCTGGTCATGTTTATCAATGATGAAAAGCATCATGGCATTGCCGTAAAAATACTCTACCACATGAGCCTGGATGACAAGGTCAAAGCCATGTTTACCCAAACGGAATGCGTGCAAATGGCCACCGATGCTATTATCTTAAATTTGAATGTAAAAGTGGACTTGGATTTGATTGCCTTGTGTATTAATCTCTCTTTAAATCGTCGCAATGCCCAGATTATGGTGGAGAATCAACGTTTGCATAGCCTCATGGATCGTGCTTTTAAGTATCAGGATGCTTTGCTAATGAAACTGTTGCGTAATCTTTCCCAGCATGAAACATTACAATTGCAATTCATTGACTATGTGGGCGACTTGGCTCGGATATTGACCATTTGCGATGATGAGGCTTTCATTGTGGAATGTTTGGGTATCTTGGGCAATTTGGCTCTGACCGATTTGGACTATTCGCAGATTTTACAAAATTTCCAATTGATACCCTGGATACGACAATTGCTGGTGCCGTGTGCACGTTTAGACGATTTGGTTTTGGATACCATTGTGTACTTGGGCACTTGTGCCTGCGATGAACTCTGCGCCCTGCTCTTCTGTCGCGCCAAAGTGGTGATCTCATTGATTGAGCTGCTAAAGGCCAAGCAGGAGGATGATGAAATTGTTTTACAGATCATCTATGTGTTTCAGCAAATTCTCCGGCATGAAAGTACACGCGAGTATATGATCAAGGAGACGGAATCACCAGCTTATTTGATAGATTTGATGCACGACAAGAATGAGGAAATACGCAAGGTGTGCGATTATTGTCTGGATATTATAGCCATCAGTGACAGCGAGTGGGCCAAGCGTATAAAAGTAAGTACAAGGGGCAAATATTTCTCATTCAACTGATCTTTGTTCACAATTTTTTATTGGGCCTATGCTTCACACCTTGCTTAACTCTTTAGAAACGTTGACATTGGTTAGATATAAGAAGATAGATGCATCTTTCATCCCATTTCTCCACTTAAGGCCATAACTACCTCTTGTGTTCTAAGTGTGCCTTTCTTTGTTCACTTCTGCTCTCTTCTTTTAGTGCAGTGCTGACTTCGATCCACCCAGCGTACCACGAGTTGCTCTCTACACTCTATTTATTATTACTTACTTACTTCCTAGGTTAAGTAAATCCTTTTGGCTCACACATGTCTGAAAGCACGCGAAACAATCCCAAATTATTCCGTATCATTTTCTTAGCCAGGACATGCAGAAGTCGAGATTCTTCATACTCATAAAGTAGCGTTTCAATTGATCTGCCTCATCGCTTATTTCTCCTCCCCATATTTGAGCTTCTGATGATAGCGTTGAATATTTTCCATTTTGCAGTTAGATTTAGGGTTCCCTTGTTTAAGAAATTTTCCCACACTGAGTTTATACTCGCTTTCGCTTCTCTCGTTCTTTTTGCTACTTGTTTTTGGAAACAACTCCAAGGTATTTGTACTCCTGTACTACCTTCACAGGTTCTGCCTGAAATGTCCAATATTCTAATGCTGACAGCCTGCCTCCTTTTCGGAACACCATAATCTCGGACTTCGTTTTATTTACTTCCATGCCCCACAGTGTGCAGTATAGCTCCAGTTTTCCAATCATTAGTTGCAGTGTTGAGGGTTTATCCGCAGTATTCCAACAGCTCTTTGTGAACAAATCAATGCTTTTTACAGAACGTAACATGAAATTCTATATTTAAGAGTAGAAAAGTTGTTGTTGTAATGGCTGTGGAAGAGAGTAATGCACGCATTTGCTGTGGGTAAAGAGAGAAAGTTGAGTCGAGAAGTTTGAAATGAAAGGGGGATATCAGAGCAGTGGGTTATTAGTGTTTGTTGAGTTCGAGTTTCAGAGAGTTCCAGAGGTGTAGTGCTGTGGGTCGGCCGGACAGTTAAAAAGATGAGGCGTGTCATGTGGGGATAGTCCGCATTTTGGGCATTCATCTGCTATTGCCTGGTTTATTCTGACCTGAGTTGTGCCAAGGTTGTTTTAGTACTTCTTGGAAGGGTTTTTTCAGCATCATTTATGGGAGGAGGTATACCTCCCAGGACAATGTTTGGGCTCAGGCGGTTTATGGCTTTATTCACCATAGCATCTCTTCCGTTTTTGGCCTCCGGTTTGGTTAATGTGGTACTCACTTCGCAACTTACTTGTTTACAAGAAACTGTTAATACTACTTTCGATAATTCATACAGTTTGAGTATACCACCATTTGAGTATACGGGTATTAGAAATCAATCTTTTAACATTAAGAAACGCATTGAATGCAACGTTTGTACTATTTCTAAATTATTATTTAGCTTATGGCTAAACTGATGCAATATAGCT
>JAEIFU010003494.1:0-27856 GCA_018904235.1 Lordiphosa stackelbergi | reverse complement strand
AATAAACTTTAGAAGTGCCTAGATTTACGTTCCACCCTTTTCTAAACCTTTGAGGTCCGGTCTAAAGCACAGCCTTAGTACAACTGGTTCACATTTCAAATAGCGAAATACTCAACTTGTTCATCAAAATGGAACTAAAATGGCCGCTTCAGGGTTAAGACTCGTTATACTTGAAAAGCTTCTCGCTGCGTTTACCAAAGTCCTCAGAGCGCAAGCTTTTTCCCCAAATACACATAACAGTTAGGAAAGCTGCAAGTATTCGCAGTTGGCTAAAAAACGTCGTAAGTGAAAATTTTCCTTGTGCTGCGTCCAATTCAACTTTTAATATTATTTAATACAAATAATTTTGAACTGGAAAGGCTAAAAGCGCCTCTCGCATTGCTAAAAGTGTTGGCCATGTTATGGTAAAATAAGCCAAATAAAAAAAACATCAAAAAACAAAAACAACAAAATTGATATCAAATTGTGCTGTGTGTACAAATTTTCATTGATTTTTTGTCACCACAAAGTGCACATTTGTTGGCCAATATTTAATGTGGTAGCCCCTGGGGGTATGCAACAGAAAATACAATTTTTTACATACGAACCCAGCCCAAGTGGGCGGTCAAGTTGGTCCGCCCTCTTAAGCAGGTCCCAAATATGTGTGACCATTCAATGGAATAAACATAACGCCAGCTACTCGTATACTAAAAATAGTTGCAACTATTTTTACACTTGCTCTCTTCTTCCCTTTCCATACAGTTTTAAGCCAGAAAATTCCTCAACTGAAAGGCAATCGTGGCAAGTGTAACCCCAACACATACACATACACAAACCCCCCCTCATTTGAAACGCTGTGCCGGAGCCCGAGAGGAGTGAAGAAAATTCATTGACGATTGAGGGGCGAGAAAAAGCTCAGGCCAACCAAAGAGAGCGAGAGAGAGAGAGAGAGAGTGCAAAAACAACGAAACAGAGTTCTGCTGCACCCGACCATCACCACCCACCATCACCAACCGACCTCCAGCACCCACTCTTAAGAGTAAAAAAAAGACATTGGCTGGGCCCAAGTGCATACAAATTCAACGTGGGACACAGTCGGTCGTCGTCATCATCAACGCACCACAAGCAACAACCAACACTCACAGCAGGCGGAGCGTGTGGACGTCGAAATTTGTTAATACAGCAACAACAACAACAACAGCAACAACAACTAACAAGCAATGTAAGTGATGGACTTGGGCATTATTGATTTCCCTTTCTCTTTCTCGGCGCGTTTCGCATTTGTATGTGCAAACAAAAAGGGAATTTTCACCGTTTTACATACACACATTAAGTATACGCCACAATGGTCGGCCCCTTATGTCCATTTGACGATCCTTCTGGGATCCAGGCCAGCTGTAATTGCCACTATGGTTGCTGTTATGGCCCATGATTCATGCCGCACATCACATGGCATTCTCGCACCGCAAAATCAATAAATGCTAAAGACTCGTACGATTCATGCCCAAATATGTGAGTCAGGGAAAGGAAAATAGAATTTTTCGCAAATTTTTGTTTTGTGCATTTCCTCCGGAAATTGAACCAAACTTTTGTTGAGCAGATATCAAGTCGAGATAATCTAGTACTGGAACGGATATTTAACATTTACTGTTAAATTTGGAGCCGGAAAGACCAGATCTATACCGAAAAAGAGGTACCGGTACCATTGGGGATATAACTAGACTTTTCTTATTCATTCCGCTTCCTCAAATATTTTGTGATTTAATTTGGTTCCAAGACGATTTTAAGTCACATTTTTTGGAACCAGGCTGTATTTTTCTGTCTTTTTTAAAAACTAAAAATAACTCAAATGTTCGAGTCTGTTTCTGAAAATGTGCTCCATACGTCAGGTATAGGATTTTGAGTAAAAAGGGCCAATTTTATGGGTATCCTACATCATAAATTTGAAAAAAACCGGGTATTGTCAAAATAAGGTCGTCCTTCTTCAATTTAACATACAAATTTCTTACAAAAATTGCGATTTTACATTAATTGTAAACCCGACTAGCAGATAAAATTGACTAAAAACAGGTCGCAAAAACCCATTTTATAAATATTTTCCAAGTGCTTAATTCCGACTTTTAACTTCAAAGCTATTCCATTTTAGATTTTATCGAATTCTTCAATTGTTTCTTAGAAATCAGGAATAATCATTTCCCTAAAGTACATCGTCTGCTTCGATTTGACTCAATAGTCTACTTTACAAAGCTACCTGTCGACCAACACCATACTCGAAATAAGTCTTTTCGTATTAACACAAGAAGTATAGTGATTGAGAATCCAACCAGATTTTCCCAAACTTAAATTTAACTCGCTTTTTTCTCATTCTTTATTCACATGTTTGTTCAAACTTTCCATGAAATATCGTATATATTGAATTTTTAGCTTTCAAATATATTTTTCCAAACATTTCTAAGATTTTGATTAACAAAGTTAGACCATTCTCAACACCAACCATTGCCTACTTATGGGCGCCCCTAAATGTATTGGGACATTTCGTCAATATAAACCTTCCGTAATCAAAATGCCACTTTTTTGTTAAAAAAAAAGTCGTAAAACTGTTGGTTAAAGTTATTTTTAAAGCTAAGATGTAGTACTATTCCCTGATTTCACCAAAAGTTGTACATATAAAACATGCGGGTTTCCCACAAAGCTTTCATTAAAATGATAAATATAGGGAATCTTTCATCCAAAACGATTCGGTCTAAAAAAAACGCTCTTGATTTTATCCTGTTTGGTCTAGAATTTGCTAAGAACGATTCGCTCTTGAAAATTTTTACTTTGAGTACGAATCGTTCTTAAATTCTAAATTGACCATCAAAAATTCTAAATTAGAAATAAAATTCTTGATTTAAGAACAAAAATTATAATTTAAGACCATTTCGTTCTTAAATTCCAAATTGAACGTTAAAAATTCAAATATAGAAATAAAATTCTTGATTCAAGAAAAAAAATTTAAATTTAAAATCATTTGGTTCTTGATGTAAAAACGAGCTCTTATCTTAAGACAATTCGCTCTTAGCTAACCTAAATAAGTCTAGATCGATGGTGCCCTAACTCACACTATCAAGCTTTGCGCTTGTGTGTCTTGCACCGAAACACTTACTAAACGTCATTACGTCAAACATGAGCAACAAGCAAACAACAAAATGCCTCATGAGAAAAGAAATAGCCGAATGCTCGAGTCGTGACAGAGCAAGCCGCCAAGCGTGCTATTTATGGAACACACGTATTCTCTCTCTCTAAGCGTGTGTCGGCTGTAACGCCGGCAGAGTTATGAGTTCCTATCCCATGGGATAGGCTTTTGGCCTTTCTGGCACCACTGGTCTAGATCACGCTTATTTTGACCTCTAAAAGATAGAAAAGCTTAAGATATCGTCATCCAGCCGTTCCGACATATTAGCAGTTGCATTTAAAATAAGACTCTGTGCAGAAGTTTTAGCTCGTAAAAACTGAGAGACTAGTGTGTGTAGAAACAGACAACAGACGTGACGAAAAGTAAATCGACATTCAAGCTTGTCGTCACTGATCAATGAATACATATTCGATAAAATCCAAACTATTTGTTTATAGGGTCGGAAATGAATATTTCAAATTTTATGCGATATTGCAAAACTTCTAGAAAATTATCGGAATACAGAACCTTGCAAGGGTAAAAAGATTTATTTAGCTAAAAGTTCGAATAGCCATTCCGCACGACTTGATCGAAAACGAGAACGGACCTTAGATTTTGTTGGTTTTTGTTGCACCGAACCGAAAAATTTGGTTCAGATTCAGACATTTTCTCAACTTTGGTTTAGTTTAAGGTTTGGATGGCACTTTTAATCGCAAATCGGTTTTAATCGCGAAAATCTCCCGCGTTTTTTTAGGAGATTTATGTTTGCATCAAATGAATTAAATATTTGCTTTATTTTAATATTTCAATTTGCGTTTCAATAATTGTTCGTAAAACTAACTGAATGCTGCTTTACCAATTAAAACCAACCTGCCACTCAACCTCAGCTGGCGCCATCTGTGGCGGTCCCAGTTCATCCAGATCCAATCACAGATCCAGTTCCTCTCTCTAATTTACACATCACTAACAACTATCGATGTTCGATACTCCCGCCTTTTAATAAGTACATCTCGCCATAACCAGCACATTTCTCACAACTTTATTTTTCAAAACAGGAGAAGGAGTTATTAGGGGTATAACAATTATTTCTTGCCATTGTGTTACATTCATTCTTACTGGCAACACGCTTCCAATAAACCAAACTTAAACCTAATTTGAAAAATTATCTACGGTGGCGCCATTTGTGTACCAACAAAAGGGCCAAGGGTTGCCGAAATGTATTTCAAGCCTGCGCGAAAATATTTTTAAATTTTCCAATTGATTATTGGAGAATAGGACAACAGATTAAACATCAAATTAAATCATAAGTGGAAAATGGGAATTTTTTTTCCAGAAATGCAACCCTGTTTGAGGAAATGGACCGTTTTATTGGACACAAACCTTCTAACTAGAATTATAACTCAAATTTCCACTCAAATTTTTAGATTTTCAAATAAGAAAATGAAATCTCTAGAAGTTCTGTGACACCGAAGAATTGTTCGAGCGTATTGCAAACCAACCGAGGACAGAAATCTGTAGAGATTTGCAGGACAGCCCGAATAAGAAGCCGAATTCCGGCTTCAAACCGGTTCTCAGTCCTGATTTAAATTGATTGAATTTTCACTAACTGGGATGTTAGATATTATATCGAAATATCGTATGGTCTAATAAAAACAGCGACATATCTATTTATCGATATGATTTTGACACTCCTTGATTGTGGGTACAACTACCCACCCGAAATTGTATAGCTGATTCTTAATTTCTGCATTTTCGAAAGCCAAATGTAAGGGGAAAATCATCAAAAGATTCCCTGCAATCAGTAGAACCCCCTCTTTTAGGTACAGTTAAAACATGTCAATATAATTAAGAAACCGGGAAAGGTATAACAATTAAGGTTCTGCTTTGAAAAACGATTAAATAAGTTCATGTACTCTACTAGATCATTTCACAGATTCCTTCACTTTCGTAAAAATTTGTAGAACTGTGTAATTAGATTCACGTGAAACAACAATGATACAAGGAAATACAGATACATACTATATAGACTGCACTCCAAAGATGTTGGATGCATCAGCTATACAGCCTAATCTTTTGTTTCCTTTTATAAATTGTTTCTACCTTGTGCTTGTTTGTTGTTTAGACCGGCTAGAAACCAACACTTTAATACAATACAAAAACTGAAATTTTAATATAATATTTACTTCCGCAAAAGCCGCCCCCTTCCCAACCAACCGAACTTATCTAAAGTAAGCCAAGTCATGGGCAAGAAAGACAAGAACAAGGAACAGTAAGTTGGCTACTGAATGCTCCAGTATCAGTATCTTCAGTACGTGTAGCCCGGCTAGAATTCTCGAGCACTGTGTACCATAACCGAACACCCCCCGCCCCTAAATGTGTAATCCAAGTCCCGTATTTAATTTGAGCGCCCCGTTGGGAGTTGATTAGTCAGTCTATTTTTATGTCCTTCGGCGATGATGATGATAAATAATGATGATTGTGTTATTCCCCCTGCAGGGCGGATGCTGCACCAGCTGGCGATGCACCACCAGCCGGCCCTCCAGCCGGTGAGGGAGGCGATGGTGAGATTGTGGGTGGACCACACAATCCGCAGCAGATTGCGGCACAAAAGCGTCTGCAACAGACGCAGGCACAAGTGGATGAGGTAAGTGGTCTGGAGATCAAGTAAAGTTCGAGCTAAAGTTTGTGAGTCCTTCTCAGGTGGTCGATATAATGCGTACGAATGTGGAGAAGGTGCTGGAGCGTGATAGCAAGCTATCCGAGCTGGATGATCGTGCCGATGCCTTGCAACAGGGTGCCTCGCAGTTTGAACAGCAGGCGGGCAAACTAAAACGAAAATTCTGGCTGCAGAACTTGAAGGTCTGTTTTGGGGATTCCCCTTGGGAGTGAACGCTTAATAAATCCCCTTTTATTTTTACCCCGCTGCAGATGATGATTATCATGGGCGTAATTGGTCTGGTTGTCGTAGGCATTATTGCAAGTAAGTTTGACGTGCGAAAATCTTTTAATCACATCATCATTTGCCATATGAAACAACAAACATACAACAAACCACACACAAAAGACACCAGAATACCCCAAATTTTAGTTTCCCCTTTAGCGCTGATTTTGTTAGCCCAAAATTTGCTTTTACTAAACTAAATTCGTTTTGTTTGTTTTTTTATCCGTCACCTTTTTTTCTCTAGGTAACTTTATGTAGATTGCTAAAAAAAAAAAAAAAAATCTAATTAACTAGTAACTTAGTTACCAAAATGGCAATGCAAGCATCAACCCAGCAAAAAATTCAAAACTCATGAGTAGAGCTGAAAACTCACAGTTCAACTGTTGTACGTTTGATCAACGTTCGCTTACCGATTTGAAACAAAACTAAAAACGAAAAAAAAAAAATGACAAAAGCGATTTATCAAACGCATCCCATGAAACTTTGCATATCATGCGCTTCTACAAAATTACAATTAAAATATATCAAACCAAAGTTCAACATCATCTCCGGTTCCATACGACCATAATTGCACCAGGTTCGGTAATGATTTTGTTCTAAAGTCAACTGAAAGTCGTGTCGTGTGTTGTTTTCTGATTATGTTTTTTCCGTTTACTATCCGTATCATTGTTTCTATATGTGTTGATCTCTCTCTCTCTCTCACTATCTTTCTGTATTTTTATATGTGTTTTCTTTTGGGGCAGAGAATTGCCCAAGAAGCCTATCTCCATAGTAAAGTTGAACGCTATTCATTTGTAACCCGTAACGTAATGTGTAGGACCTTAAGTTTTGTGTTTTGAAAATAGTTAGTTAGTTTATTGTGGTTTGTTCGATTCTCAGTGTTTTGGTTACAATTTAATTCTTATGTTTCTAATTGGCGTTTCACGACTATATCACTCCCTGAGTATGAATGTATGTAGGTATGTACGTTGAAGAAAACCAGATTTATTCCGAATTTAGCAACCTGCAACCAAAGGAAAAAATACTAAATATCCGTTCTAAAATCAATCCCAAACAATGTCAGAATTTGGTCGATTGTGAAAACATGTACGAGATGGTTATAATTTTCTGATTTTAGGTAAAATGAAAACTTTTTCAATCCCAGATTCTTGCCTTTACATTTCATCTAAAAGCTCACACGGATAAAAAAAATTCGTATCTATGTTTTCAAACTATGAATTGAATTGATTTGAGGAATCGGATCAATTCACAGAATATCTTGTCTTGATTTTTTAGCTAAATTTTTTCAATTCATATGATCTTTCGAAATGATTTGGATGATCTGGGAGAAATTATAATGACTTGAGCACAATATTTAAACTAGCTAGTTAACGTCTTTTATGATTTTCAAACTAGCAAGTCTTAGCCGGCTCGAGGTCATTAGTTGTTTGCACACAATTTTAAAAACTGGACACTTAGAACTTGTTCTACCTTCAGTAGACTTTTCCCACTATAACTGGTAGGAAATTGCAAGGCAGTGCAAAGGCAGAAGAATTTGTGTATGTGTTTACCGATTTAGCCTTACTGTATTAGTAAGAGAGATTTTCTTAGTTTAGTTTCAAAAAATGTTCGTTCGAAAAATGGGTTTTAGTGAGAAAAACTTTTTGTTCTCAATATTATCGCTCTCAAACGCAGTCATGGGCTAATATTCAAATGTTTTAAGCTGATTTGGCGAAGTTTGGTCGAAGTTGCTAACACCGTGACGACAGACCACATCAATTTTAAAACATTGGTACAGACGAAGTTAGCTTTGCCTTTCTCGTTTTACTTACTTTAGTTTCGTTGCAGGATTATTTGATAATTTCAAGTAGGATCCTTAATTGAAATTACCCTTTTTCGTCTTCATGAAGTTTGTTTCCTCGTACCTTGGCGTCGTACTGGACAGAAAATAATAAGACATGACAATATTAAGGGGGAGTAAAGAAGGCATCCATTGCCCTCTTTTCTTGTAAGCAGGCGATATGTCGTAAATGAGATATTCATTACATGGCTTGACAGCCATAGCACGTCCCATACTACTCTACGGAGTTCTAGTATGGTGGTACCAGCACTGAGAAACGATGAGCCTGAGAACTGCTGGTATTTAGCGTATTTGAGTCGAAAAAGTGCTCCAATCCTTTCCAATCAGGAAACACTAAATTATATTTCATAATTTTACCTCTAGACTTGATGTCTAAACAGTTAGAGAGTCTGAAGCCTGGAACACGGGCAACTATCACACTCAACAATACTAAACCACTAAAGCGCGGTTCCCGCTATTATAGACTACTGTATACCCACAACGTCATTCCAAAAACTATATGACGTCAATATCTTTAGTAGACTCGATTATGATAACTTGCCCCAAAGCAGAGCAAAATTCTATCAATATTTAGTTGTTTTTTTTTTTTTTTTTTTTTTTTTTTTTTTTTTTGTTGATAAAGCTCAGATGTTAAAGTAGAGGGGGAGTTTCCCCTCAGGGACAAACCTCTCATCTTTTTTCTGCACCCTGATCATTTTCCCCAACCCTCCACCCACGAAAAGGATATTTTTTCATGATAAATACTTTACTAAGGGAATAAAATTTTCTCTTAAAAACTAAAGAGACATTTTGTAAATATTTAGTATACATACTCATACTACTCTTGATTTCTTTTTAAATAAATATAAAAAATATACAGGTTTTGTACTTGCTAAAAATATGTAATTCCTTTTCGTAAAACAAGTAAGACCGTTGCAGTCGAGTAGCCCGACTTCAATATACCCTGTACAATTGACAACGAGAGCGTAAGTTAAAGTCGGCTCTAACCGACTTCGATAAACCCGTTAGTCATGAAAAACATGTTTAATAGTGCTCCTGCGTTCCTTAGGGTGACCATCCGAAAAGTATGCAACATTTTTATTAGGGTGGGTGGGGTGGTGGCGGGGGGGGCTTGGTTCGCTTTTTTTGCTCATAACTTCTGAACCGTTCATCCGATTTTTATCATTTCTTCGGCAAATCGATTTATTTTGCTAATTACTAACTATCTCTAGAAAGTACGAATCGTCTATCTTCAAAACTGTGGGAGATATAACGTTTTTTCCAAATTGCGGGGGCGGAAGGGGCGTGGCCAAAATTTGAAACAAACTTGATCTGCGTACAGATAAAAGAAGCATTTGTCCCATACATGTCAAACCTCTATCTCTTACCATCTCTGAGATCGACGCTTTCATACAGACAGACGGACGGACAGACGGACTTGGGCTAGATCCTCGTTACATACATGACACTATTGATGCTGATCAATTTTGAATCATATACTTAAAATTTTTATAGGGTCGGATTATGTTTCCTTCTCCCCCTGTTACATACATTTGCACAACTTCATTATCCCCTTTTACCTCAATTTTTTTAATGGGTACAGAAAAAAATTTTTAGACAAACAAAGCTAAAAATATAATAAAAAAAAAAAAAATATAAATATAAAATTTTTTAAATACTAATTCTTAACTAATATTTATTTTAAAGTAATAATTTAAACTCTCTTACATAAGATTTAAATAAAATTTCATTGGCCTCTACTTCTTTCTTTTCAATTTACCTCAAAAGAGGATTAAAACGATAAAGCGCATTTCGGTAAGGCCTAATCTTTTTAAAGCAGAACCGTATTCGTAGTACCGCAACCGATTTGTTGACAAAATATGTGGAAAAACTGGAAGCCTTTTTGGAGCCTTTCCTTGTTTTGTGTGTGGAAATGAGTTTGTGAAGGAAAATCGTACTGGGATCACTTAGTCTGCCCCGCGTTTGACACATTTTTAGACTGTAAAAAGGCCTTTGTACTCAACCTAAAATTGTAGATTGCGATTTAGCTGCGTGATAAAAATGGAGACGCAGGATTAATTTTCATATGTTGCACTTAATTTTCAACAAAAAAATACTTTTAATATTATGCCGAAAATCAAGGGCGGAATGAAATAGTTTTTGCTGTAATTATGAAATCATTTGAAATGAAATAAACGTTATCCAAGCACACTCTGCACCCTGACGATAACGTAGTTTCATTCTAGAGGTAACATAAAATTATGTTATAATATAACATGTATAATACTTGAAAAAAATCATGAAACTATGACCTTTGCTTTCTCCTTTGAAATCAAGTAAAGTAGTCCCAGTTTAGTTCGAAGTGCAATCGATTATTTAAGAAAATCTCTAGAAGATTTAAGAGAAAAAAGAAGCTGAAACGAATTGGTTCTCTACCAGCTTGCAGCCTGAGCTATTCTATTTTCGGATATATCTTGGAATCATCTGGCGTAATCTTAACTTTCCGCACGTAAATACATACATTCAAATTTTGCTCAACAACCACAACAACATCAGCTGCAGCACCAATAACTACTGAATCCACTTGTGTCCCGTGTAAAATATTTACTATACTTAAATTGTAGTGCCTCCCCTGCCCCTCTTCAAAACAAATTCAAAACTCAAACGCAAAGGCCATCAAATTGAACAGCAAATGCATAAAGTACTGCAAAAATTGTTTACAATTTTTTTTTAATTTCTGTTTCCAAATGATTTGAAAAGTCTTCTATAATTTTACTAATTTATTTCTTTCTCTCACACTGTCCCACTCTCTCACCCCACTCAATATATATATCAAACACCCACACACAACAATATTTTCCACACAATTACAGAGAAAGACGAAGAGTAATACATTTTGCAAGCTTTTTAACTAAATGAATTAGGAATAGTTCAGACCGAAAACAGTTTCAAAAAAATCAATTTTATTTTATGAGGTACAAAGAATTGAAATCTGTTTTCGTCACTCATCTGCAAAACGTATGGCTAGGTGCACCCTTTATTTGGTTTTCTTTATGGCAAACAACAACCAAAACAAAAATTGCATTTCACCAAATTTCTCGTAGAACCTTACATGTCGGATGATGCTGCTGCTCCGCCGCCTCCTGCTTTGCAGCAGCAGGTGGCTCAGGCGCCAGCATCTGTACCAGCATCTGCACCTGAATCAGCACTACCACCATCACAAGAATTAGTAGCACAACAACAACAACTACAACCAGTACAACAACAACAACACCATACACAAAAATCCGAACCACCAACACTCGAGAAACCATTGGCGCAGAAATTGACCGACAACCCACAGAGTCCCTCGGATGAAGTGGCGACTGGACAATAAGAACGCATTAAAACCAATCAATCAATCAACCAACCAGTCAACCAACCAACCAACCAACAACAACAGAAATAGTAGAACCATAGTCAAAAAATTAAAAAAAAAAAACATTTCACACTTTCGTTACTAACATTCGAAAATATGAACTTTTCCAACACTGTAAGCAAAAAAGTACCATACATTTTATTTCAACCAGGGACTGCCCGATTTATATGTCAAATTGTTAAGCAAAAATTGTAAATTGTATTTTCCAAAGCCAAGTATACAACTGAAAGAAAGACAGAGAAAAGAAAAGGAAAGGAAATTAACATTAAAAGTGTAGCGAATACGAGGAATGTAAAGCTTAAAACCCAAAGGGGATAAAAAAGAAAGAAAAAGTACATACAGACAATAAAAAAGATAGAAAAAGAACAGAGAATCAGCCAGAAATAAGAATATCGTAGGCTGGAAATCAAACCGGAACCAGAATCGGAATCGAATACCGAAAAGAACCGAAAGGGATATTTTGAATTCTCTTTGAAAGTATACCATTCTATATTGCTAGACCCTCAATACGTATAATAACCATTGAACAGAAAAGTACTTGTGTTATCCATTTCTGTTTAAGAGGAATTGAATCAGGAAATCCGGTTTGAAACAAATCCTCTAGCTGAATGTGGTTTCATGCATGTATTTGTATCAAAAGAAACAGGACAGTTCAAATAGTTTTGTATTTTCGCAATTTCCCTAAGAAACGGTCTCTAAATATTGAAGACGAACTTAAATGGTGGTCAGAAAACTCGACAATAAAAGTTCCAATACGGAACCGAGCACCAAAGAAATGTTAGAACCAAAACAGAACCTTTTACCGAAACATAAGTTTCGATACGTACCAGAACCGAAATAGGAATTGGTTTGATTCCCTAATCGTAAGTCTTTTTATAAGAAAGGGAAGTATTTAAAAGTAATAAAGTAGAAGGTGGGAAATAAATAAAACCAGTTTGGGAAAAGCGGCAACTTTAACAGAGATTATAAGTTGAAACTTAAAAAAAAAGAGTGAAGAGTAAAGTATCAAGTAATGTTTGATAAAGTTAACAAAAATTGAGAGCAGCAGATCAAAAGCAACTGAAAAGAAGTGGGAACTAAAAAGAATAACTAAAATTCTCCATTAAAGTACAATAGAAAATAGTATGTGATCTGATCTGTTATTCGCAAAAGCAAAAGGAAGAAGTGAACTAAGAAAAAAGAAAGTCAGAAGAATAAATTTTATAATACAAGCAAAATGCAGATGAATGGAAGAAATTAGGCAAAGGAAAGAGAAAGAAAAAGTACTCAAAGAAAGCAGAAATATATTGGTTTTGAAAAAGAGTTCGGGCCATTTAAAATTTCGGGATTTTTTTGTACAAGTTAGATTGATTTTCGAACTGTGATTTGTTTTGATTAGTTGTCAAAATTTATATTGCGTAAATGGGTGCAATTTGATATTAAAGTAATTCGGTCTTAATAGCAGACATTTCAAGGCATAAAATATATCCCCACAAAAAGACGTCTTTAGGGGTTAAGTCGGTGAACGAGCACAGTCAAAATCGCCAATTTTTTCCAAATTCCAATGGACGCTATAACTCAGGCTGTGTGCACTTTGGCGCCGTCCTGTTGAAATCGATAGCTGCACAGAGGGAAAAAACCTGTTCCGAAAGCAAGTTGCCTTCAACCTAAAATAAGAACAAGATAGTCTCATAAGTCGTGAGAAAAAATGTTTTAAATGTTCCTGAAATGAGTAGAAAGTTGTTCTCAATCGGATAATATTTGCTTTAAGCAACAAACAAAACCGATTTTCAACAGAGAGATATACAAAGCAGAGAGAGCGAGTTGGCTCTCTTTCTGATCTCTCTCTTGTCAGCTCAATCAAGCATAAGAAGCCCTCTAGATGTGAATCTGCAAAAGTGAGCAGCGGCTGAATGTGCTGGCCTTTCATTTCATACGTTAAGTGCATAAGGTACCGGGTTCAATTCCCAGTCAAGCCCGAACTAATTTTTCTGTGTTTTTCTAAAAAACTTAAATGAAATGAGTCAGGTGGAGTGGGTCGTTGAAGCGATGTTTCTAATTCCTATGGAATATATGGGTGGAGGGAGAAGAGTCTTGCCTCCCTATACTTCCAATCAAAAGAGGGATGTACCCGTTCCGATCACACTTTGTCCAAAACTTTCAATTTTTTCTTCAGTTAAACAAAAATTGAGCAATGAAATCGCAAAAACGACATTATCGTTATTTTCGAAAGCTTAAGAAAACTGAAAAGCTTTAAAGGAACGTCTTCACCATAAAACTGCTAGTGACGATTTCTAGAGACCGTTATATCCAATATTTTCAACAGTTTCCAATAGTTTTCCGAAACTACACTGTACATTTTTTTAAATTACATAAATAGTCTGAGTTTCTTTTTCTTTGAACCTTAAAAGCGTCTACTCAAAAGAGATACCAATTTGTTGGCTACATTACTACGTATAAGAAAGGCTTCTGTTCAAAATTCTTCTGATTTCAGAGCAGTTCAAACGTGTTTTTTTTCACGTGAGTATTGTGACGAACTAAATTTGTATTTTATCTGAGTGTAGGCTTTAAAGACTTACAGATTATAATCTAAGCAAAAATATGCTTAAAAAATATCAAGTGAAGAATTTAAGAGATCCTGCCTAATGTGTTCTCCAGTCATTCTGCCTCGGGTGTCTGTAAGTCAGCGATTGTCACCTGATACCCCCAGGGGCCAAGAACATTTCGCTATTTACATATATATATCGTTTATAAAAATATTGATAATCGTTAATATCGGCATACAAAAATATCATATCAGAAAAACCCTTATCATCCAACAAAAATATCGATATATCGATAAAATATTGCAACACTACTTGAAAACGGAAAAAAATCAACTCAAATAAAGTTTTTAACAACGAAACAATGTCAACTCAATTTGAGTTTTTGCTTTCCCAAAAAACTGTTCTTAAGGTGAGAACATTGTACTCCAAAGGGGAAACCCGTTCATGGACTTTTTCTGGTAAAGTTTGCGCTCGATTTGAGACTAATGTTCTCGGTTTTTCAATGTCGTAGGCAGTCCGAATTGGCATCAAAAAATTTCTTGTCATGGCCCCATAAAGCTCTCCATTGATGTTTTGAGGTAGAAATAGAAATAGAAAGTAGAAAGAAATATGAGCCTCATGGCAAATGATCATTTTTCTCACAATAGAGAATATGTTTCCATATAGTTATAGGGTTTCCAGTTAACAAATTTATAAATGGCCCACCCTGTATAATGGAAAGAAATTTAAGATAGAAATTATATAAAAGAAAGAGTGAAAAGAATAAATAAGAACGAAAAACACAAGAAAAAACGGTTGAAAATAGAAAGAAATAATAGAAAAGTTGAAGGAAGCAACTAGCTATAGCGCAGAAATTAATAAGAA
Source organism: Lordiphosa stackelbergi (assembly GCA_018904235.1). Taxonomy (NCBI): domain Eukaryota; kingdom Metazoa; phylum Arthropoda; class Insecta; order Diptera; family Drosophilidae; genus Lordiphosa; species Lordiphosa stackelbergi. The sequence continues at coordinate 13,156 of JAEIFU010003494.1, read as the reverse complement.
GAGGAGAGATTAAGAAGGCGATGTCGAAGGAGTAAGAAACTAGAATTGAAAAAAATAGACAAAAAATATGTATAAGGGAAGGAATAAAAGAGAATGCGAAACTATTAAGCATAGGAAGAATAAAAACTAAAGGGAATCTAAGAGAAAAATGGCAATTATTTTATGATGAATCAAGGGCAGGAATAAGGGACACAGAAAAGCATGAGACCACTTGTAATTCTCAAGCTGGAACTCCGCACATGAATTATAAAAGGAGGCAACTGAAATTTAAATCGAAGTGCATATTAATTGCATATTAATAATTAACTTAACTACTGAATTTGCTTAAAAAAGTTTAAGGCTGGTAATTTGTATACAACTACTTGGGGTTATTTGTAAATAACAGCAACAAGTTTTCTAAGAATTCTGAACTACAGGGATAGCAACTCATATACTTGGCTTAAGGAAATTTAAAAACTCTATTCAAAATTATATTTTTAAATTTGCCAGTCCCTGGTATTTACACGTGCGCTTCTTACTATTTGAACATTTTTCTTTTTGTCTCAAAAAAATAGTTAATAATTTAGCTGTTTTTCATTTAATTAGCTGCATGCGCGTGTGTGATTGTTACTGCCTTTTATATATGTATGTATGTGCGTGTGTGCGCGTGCGTGTGTGTGTGTGTGCGTGTGGTTCTATAATTTGTTTTTGATGTTGTTGGTAAAAATATTCTTTTAATTTCTCATAAATCCTTTTTAATGCACTAAAAAGTTAAGACCAAGTTACAGACTCTAAAGACGGCGTGGGGAGGGGGTTACGTCTGTGCATTCGACATGTAAATACTTAACTGCTTTGGCCTGGAGCCCAAATAAATCCCATTCCATGCTTTCAATATATCCATAACCCTCAAAGTGTTATATTAATTTGATATCGATGTAATTGTCATACAGTTGGAGCTGAGCGCAAACGAGACTCTGGCCATAAACAGTTTGAATAATATGTTGATTTCCTTTTCTCTTGCCCACCACTCCACTCTGTCCACAGATAAACTAGGACTTATAGGTGGTGAACAGCCGCCGCAGTATCCACAATATCCGCAGTATATGCCACCACCGCCGCCCCCGCAGCAGCAGCCCGCCGCCGCCGCGGCCGGAGGACAATCCTCGCTGGCCGACACTGGGTTAGATGCAGATGGTGGTCATGGTCACGGTAATGCAGCTGGTGTCTAAATAATGCAGCAAAACCAAAACGGGAAAACTCAGTTAAACAAATAATAATTTCTAATCCAGATGAGAAAGGTTTTTAAGGAACTAAATTATTAAAAGACGCTCCGGACAAATTAATTGTTGTTGCTAATTTGTTTATGGTTACATTATATTTCATGCATCAAAATATAAACCAAAAAAAAAAAAAGAAATAACGGAAATCTATGCTATATATACATACATATATATATAATCTATATAATTGTATTTAATATCTCTGCGCTGTGCTGGTAACAAGGAGCGCCAGCATCCAGCCAGGTTGCTTCCCCAATGTTTGCAGCTCTTTGAACTCAGTTTCCTTAGCTAAAAGAAAAAGAAAAAAAAAAAAAAAAAAAGAAGAACAAATTCGGAACAACTTTGGTTCCTAACTAAAAGTTACACTATAAAATGTATAATCCACAAAAACTCAGACAGCTAGCAGCCAAGTTGATCGTATAAACAAATTGAAATGTAGCAAAAATATACAAAACAAAAACAAAAAAAAAAAAACCAAAAAATCTTGATTTGCATTGATCAAGTTTATTTGTGTGTTTTTTCCTTTTTGATGATGAAAATGATGAGATGGACAGTTCAACGATTTAAATTAAGCGCTTGAGACACAATTTGTTGATTATAATTTACAAAAAATATATAAATATAAATAAATGTATATGTCAATGTTATAGAAGAGAGGGGTAAATTGTTTACCTGGTTGAATGTTACTCAAAAAAAGAAAAGACGGGAAATGATTTGTATTTGAAGGACCAAGAATTATGGAGAATTTTGTTTGTAAATTTGTAAAAATTGAAAGGAATTTAACAATTTAAAATTTTGTAATTTTCTGTAAATACTACTTCTACTCTCTTCGATATGTTTGCGTACATAGAGTGAGTTTTAGTTTTTTGTTAAAGTTCAGAGATTACAATAATCTGATATTATTGTGGTTGAATTGTTTCAATTTAGTCTGTTGTTACACACGAAACCCAAACAAAATAGCAGCCTACCTTTCGCCCAACTAACCTAGGGACTCAGCCTCTAAAATGGAATACGAAGAAGGTTTTGAAGTACACAGAAATATAAGATCCATTTGGGATACATAGTTTTTTCATATCCTTTGGATGATTTTCAGATCCATTGGATGAAAATCTAAGATCAATTTAACACTAAATGGATATTACTAATCATTTTTACTACAATATTTTAGCTATCCAGTCCAATTAAATACCATAAGAATTATCAACAAATATCCTCTTTTTTTCTGTGATCGCTTATAGAGTGTAGTCTTTCGACCTAACCTTTACGGGTTATGTCCCTTAAACCTAAGGTTTTTCCAACAGTCGATTGCAGCCAGATTTCAATTCATCAATTTCGATGGACTTACAATAATATCATTTGAGTTAACTAAAAACTGGATGACCTCGAGCCAGCTAAAAAACCCCAAATAAAAAACATAACAACACGTTAGCTAAAAACTCTTTCGGGTTCGTAAAACACCGAAAAACCACAAAACATTTCTAACAAATAAAAAAAAACTTAAATTCGATAGAGAAAATCTAAAAGCAAACGAAGTTCCACACCATTGATGTAAATATAGAAGCTAACGCGTTGCTTCGCCTCAATATTTTGTGTCAACTTTGGTTTGATGATTCAAAGTTGCAGTTTCGTATATACAACTGTTGTAAACGAGGGTTTTTTTCGGTTTTTCTTGATATCTTAAAAGACTTAAATTTGATAGCGAAAATCCAAAAGCAAACAAAGTTCCACACCATTGATGTAAATATAGAAGCTAATGCATTGCTCCGCCTCGATATTTTGTGTCAACTTTGGTTCGATGATTCAAGTTTGCCATTCCGTATATAAAACTGTTGTAAACGAGGGTTTTTTTCGGTTTTTCTTGATTTCTATTTGCATACGTCTTTTTCTGAGCGATCACTTTGACTTCTCTCTTCATGGTGTGACCATTCTGCGATTTCTTAAAAAAACCTTATCATTAAAACTTATCGATATATTTGAAATACAATTTCAAAGATTATTTATAAAATAATTGTCTAAACAGTTCACTGTAATAGTCGCTTTCAATTTCAATAAATACTTCTATAGATCTTCTTCTCTTCTTCTTGATTGGCCATCACAACCGCTTGACGGTCTCGGCAAAGAAAATCTAACATAGAATCGCACTTTGAAACGCCTCTCATTTTTGAGTGATGTTAACTCCATCCTGACAAAGAGAACATTCATTGTGACAACTCAAAATTTTACTCAACATTTTTGTCGACATAGGAAACCAAGTTTGTTAGAGGGAGACGCACAAATTACTCACAAATTAAAAAATTACTCAGACAGCTTAAATGACAGCAATCAGCTGACTAATATCTGAGTGAAATGTTGACGAAGCAGCAAAGTGCGCTTCTATGTTAGATTTTCTTTGGTCTCGGCTGCAGCAACTAATGCTCGCCAGTCGCTTCTGCTCCGTGCGAACTGGCACCAGTTTTTCACACCAAGCTTGGAAATGTCTTTCCGCACCTGGTCGTCCCACCTTAGGGGTGGTCGTCCCACCTTGCCTTGTCCCAGTTTTTTCGCATTCCTCTTGACTATTGACTATTTTTGCTGGAGCTTGTTCATCCATACGGGTAACATGTCCTAGCCAGCGCAACCGCTCTTGCTTTATGCGTTTGACTAGACTAGTGTCCCCATTGAGCTAATACAGTTCATCATTCTTTCGGATGCGAAAATCCTCGCCAACTCTCAAGGGTCCACAAATCCTCCTAAGAATATTTCGCTCGAAAACGCCAATCGCTGCTTCATCCGCTGATAATATTTCCCATTCTTCTGCGCCATATGGCAGGACTGAGGAGATAAGCGACTATAGATAGCTCTCAAAAACGTCAGCAACAACTGTGTTGCTCTGTCAATTTCAATTCGGACAGCTCTATAGTGACAAATATATCTTTCAAAACTAAATAACGACGGTAATGTTTTACGTATTAAGACCTTCTGCTAGAACCCAAGCGAATTCAAGTCGAAATATTGGTACAATAGGCTTTCAATCTGAGCTTAAAACCACAGAAAATACTGTCACTTTCAAGCAGAGATCGCAAAAATCGGTCCCCGTTTGCCTGTGTCAGAAAACGACCGCTTTGGTGCGACCACATTGAAAAGAGGTACCGAAACAACCTCTAACTACGCTGTCTCGGACTTTTTGGCAAAATTCACGCATTCAAAAGGTCTTCTTCGTATGTATTAACGACCGCTTTGGTGCGACCACATTGAAAAGAGACAACCTCGAAACAACCTCTAACTACGCTGTCTCGGACTTTTTGGCAAAATTCACGCATTCAAAAGGTCTTCTTCGTATGTATTAACGACCGCTTTGGTGCGACCACATTGAAAAGAGGTACCGAAACAACCTCTAACTACGCTGTCTCGGACTTTTTGGCAAAATTCACGCATTCAAAAGGTCTTCTTCGTATGTATTAACGACCGCTTTGGTGCGACCACATTGAAAAGAGGTACCGAAACAACCTTTAACTACGCTGTCTCTGACTTTTTGGCAAAATTCACGCATTCAAAAGGTCTTCTTCGTATGTATTAACGACCGCTTTGGTGCGACCACATTGAAAAGAGGTACCGAAACAACCTCTAACTACGCTGTCTCGGACTTTTTGGCAAAATTCACGCATTCAAAAGTATGCATCGTTGAGTAAGCTTACTGCCAAGCCTCGGCTAAGCGCTCTCTCCTTCTCTCTCACACTGACTCGCTCTCTGTTTATGCCAATCCATGATGCAACAAAGAAGGTGAGGCGCTCTCTGAGAGCACTGTCAGCTTGCGTCTGGAAATTTTAGTGTGCAGTTTACACTTGAACCGACAGGTTGTGTGAGCGCACGCATTTTTTTTTTGTTTTGCCGACGGGAATTAAAGTGTGCGTTTTTTTGCACTGCTCACATACTAAATTTGTGTGTATGTGAGTCCTTTGCTCTCGCGCTTACTCTCCCGCTCTCTATCGCGCTTTAAGCAAAATCGCTTAGTTCTAAAAGTTTCGATGAGCGCCTCACCTTTGTTGCATCATGTGCTGAACTGTGGCGCTCTCTTGGGTTTGCAACGTTTTCAACTAACATTTGAAATGAATCGGGCCTGGTATGTGGTTGCTCCCAGCCACTGAACAGTGAGCGCGATCGCAGCACACATTTGGTTGAGGGAATCCCGAAAGAGTTTTGTTTTTGTGAGCAAAGCAAACTGAACATTTGGTTAAGAGTTATTTACGAGCTATATTTTCAGGCATCCAGAGCTGCTAACTTAGTTACTGGATGTACAATACTTCCTTTATGATAATTGCGAGAATTTTGACTTTTCTAATGTTTTATTAACGAGTTTAGCTAGCTCGAGGTCAAAAACAATGAAATTGGTTCACAACTGTTAGCAACTTATGCATTGTACCCCAAAAAGAGCTGGTTGCTTATGCAGTACAGTTTCAAATACCTCCCGGTTCTATCTTCAGTTTAGCTGACTCAAGGTCTAAAAAGTGGCTTTGGCTCACAACTTTAAGCAACTTATTCATTAAACACCAAAAAGAGCTGTTTGCTTATACAGTACAGTTTCAAAAGCCTCTCGGTTCTATGTTCAGTAGGCTTTTCGCTAAAAACTGCATAATTCCCAACTGCCTTTTCCTGCAATCATCATTTGAAGCAGTTGGGAACTGCAATGATGACTATGACTATGTCCCTTTCTGGGACTTTAATACATCGCTTCTAAAAATGATCAGCGAATAGTGGCATTTGATATCAAAGCTAAGATCAGTCTTTTCAGTTGTCACAGTTTTATATCCGCTTTGAATGAATTTTGACTGAAAAGTATAACTTTAATCAAATTCTACTTAAGACCTTTAAAAATTCTTCAAATTCTCCACCGGTCCTTCCAAACACAAATATTTTCCAAATTTTCCATTGAGTTCATCAACGTAAGTAAACAATTACCAAAAAAGGGGAAATACTTAGAGCACATCCATACTATCAACATTCCATCTATGTACTAATCGTATGCTAAAAAAAAAAAAACAACAAACATTCAGCACATATTGTACTTACCTTGTTCTAAAACAACAAAAATACAAAAATCCAAAAACATCAAAAATAAAACGATATATTAACAATCAATGTCTTAACAATTAAACCAGCGCCTGCCCAAAGTGCTTTTTTGCCCACTCATCTGCCCATGAGAGGAAGGCATTAACCACTTAAAATTATTAACTTAAATGCAGGTATTTTTAGCAATATTCTTAGCGTGTACAATATGTCGCCCTTAACACACAACTTGCACCCCCAACACTCACACACACACACACACACATACATACACACTTCATATGCATATAAACATTATAAACTATCAGACGAGTGTAATATTATTATTATTCACAGGGCAAAAATGTTTAAGCTGTACTCTTAGAGAAGCGTTTCAATTTTTGTTTGTGATTTTAAACCAAAACCAAAGTAAATGAAAAAGAATACTCCAAAAAAACAAAACAAAAAAAACAAAAGGAAATTGAATGGAATGGCACAACAACAAAGAATTAAGAACAAAGAACTCAGTAGGCGTAGTGAGAAAAAACAACAAATGGTAGCTAAATGCGAGTCGGCGCAGGAAAATCGCAAACCAAACAAAAACCAAGAAACAAAAATCGATATATATATATATATATATTATATATAAATACGTATAAATATATATATGAACCTTATATAAACAATAATAATACTAATTAATTTAATGATTAATTGCACCCAGAAAATACATAATTATTTAAATAAATAAACAAAAACAACAAAAAAAAACTAATACATTTTTTGGTCTTTTTTAATCAGGGTTTTCGGGGTTTTAAAAATATAAAAGTTGGCAACTAAATATAAAAAAATATCAAAAGATAAAGCTGACTATTGATTTCGACTTCTTTTTTGTATTGTTGCTATTTTTACGAAGCAAGTGCAACTGTAATTAATTTTTATTTTAACTTCAGTTAATCGCTAATGGCTTGAAGGGCGACGTGTCATTGAGTTGCCTCAATGTTAGATCAACTGTTCAAAGTATAATGAGGCCCACTGCCTATTTACATAGACTCCACAAATGTGATTTTAAGGCCTGTATCCAGCACTGCGTAAAATTTTTGCCAGGAATTTGCTATTTACTTCTTGTGTGTGTGGAACATAACTAAAACAGTGTAACCATGCACCTTAAAGGTGGAAGGTCACTCTGATCAATCAGCTGTTAAGCACTGTTAACTATTTGAATTTAATTAAATTTAAACAAAAATAAATAGTATTTTCTGGAGGAAGCATGCTGCTCCAGTATGTGCTACATACTTTATACTTGGGGATGATAAATGGATGGCATGACACTTTGCTGAGTGTCCCGGATGGCACAAAACATCACTGCAGCATGTTGTTAACTGCATTACTTTATAATGCAATCTTCTCCAAAGTAGTATGACCTCTTGGTTGTACGCCAATCAAATGAAGTCTTTCATCGTCGGATACAAGATTGCCTAAAAACATCCGCATTTATTTTAAGGATTTTGTCAACTCAATGGCCAGATCAGTACGGATAACGCGGCTAAATACCTTGGCGTGTCTCTGAACCGACGCGTAGCTACGCTTGACCAGGAAAGTCCATGTGTCTCGGGCAGCTGCTACGGTTGCAGCTAATTGCATTGGAGCTCCATTGGCTTCTTAAGCCTCTCAGCGGTGGATCTGGGCAATCCCGTTATGGGGTACGGCATGATCCACTGCCCTCAAGAAACTATAGACATCTATGTGGGGACCATGGTATGAGAGGCATACAACTACTTATGTACATTAGAGCGGTCTCCAAACCGGCAAAATGGAAAAAAGGAGGTCTCAGCATTCCCAAAGCTAATATTTGTTGTATAATTAATAATTGTGAAAATCAAAAAATTTTAATTTAGATTTAAATGGGCGCGACAGGGTCTCAAAGTTTTAAAAAATATTATATTAATCATACGACACGTTCACCAAATACAAATTTTTACAAACGAAGTTATTAGTTCATTTCAATTGCTGTCATTGTTTGAAATTCAAAAAGAAATCTACATTTGTGGAAATAAAATATTTAAAAATTTGAATAGCTTATAAATAAAATCATCGCCGACTATTTATAACTGAAAAAATTAGATGATTATAGGCAACACTGCGTATGAGTTATTTACAAAAAATATTAATATGCACACCAGCAGGTATCATGACCAATTGGTGTATCACTCTAATAGATTTGCCTATGATCTGGCGACACACAGATTAAGAAGGCATATTAACGGAAGACTTCTCTCCGACCTTTGTATCTATGGAAAGCATCCCTCTGGCGGCCCTATCAATTTGGCATAAGTATGCCTTGGCACCATCCCCTACCAATCTTTGCACGCTGCTGGTTCCCCAGCCAGATGACAACCGGCATCCCCCACCACAAACGCTATCGATAGGCCAACTATCGATAAGAATACGTGGATTACGTTCATGTTGCTGGATACACAAGCAACGAAAGGTAAAACTAAAATTCCTGGCACAATGTTTTTTATACGAAGTTTGACAGGAATTTTTAGTTTCCGGTGCTGGATACCCGGTTTAAAGGCAATCCATTAAAGATTATTTTTTTTATTAAAAAATACAAAAAAAACAACAAGTTAAACAATTGGATTTAGGAATCTTTATTATGGGCTGACATTTAGTTTTTTTCATTCAAATTGTGACCACGACTACGCCTTTAATGGTCCATTCAGATGGTCCTCTCTCTTTCCAGCATTGCTATGGGCACCTCGCGAATGACGCGATTATTGTTGCCTTCTTAGACTTGAATAGTAGCTGGAAGACTTTTTTCTTTACGCAACCCACAGGAAAAAGTCCAAAGGTGTGATATCACATGATCTAGGCGGTCAGTTAACAGGTCCGGAACACGAAATAAACTGCTCACCGAAATGAACTTCCCAATAAAGCCCTTGTTTCGCGCGCTGTGTGCGCCGTAGCACCGTCTTACTCTTACCAAATGTCGCCGACATCAAGGGCTTCAATTTCCGGTAACAAAAAGTAATTTATTATGTTGCAGTAGCGCTCGCCATTGATGGTTACGTTCTGTCCGGCCTCATTTTGACAGAAATACGGACCGATACCACACCAAACAGTGCATTTTTGTGGATGTAACGCTAGTTCTAGAGTCTCTTCACGGGTTGCTCATCAGCCCAATGAATTTTGTATGTTGACGTCTCCATTTAGCCAGAAATGTACTTTGTCACTGAACAAAATTCGGCTCGAAAACACAGGATCTTCATTGAGCTGTTGAAGAGCCCATTGGAGACGTGGCTCCTGTGTGAGTCTTTTCATGATGATTTGTCAAACATTCAAAACAGTGATAAAGTTCGTCGCTTCTCCGAGTGTAATATACCGCAATATCTAGAGTAGTAGCTGGAACGTCAGTGCTTGCTGCTGCGCTCATCTCTAAGTTTCTCTCTTTTCCTCTTTCTCTCTATGATTGTGCGGAGTTGGTTGTGAGAGGGTGGGAGGGGGTGGCGGGGGGTGATCTATTTATTTGCTCATAATCCTGGAGAACCGATCATCCGATCGTTATCATTTTTCTGGCAAATCGATACATTTTACGACAGCTAACTATCTCTTAGAAGGTACAAATCATCTATGTTCAAAACAGTGCGTGATATGACGATTTTTCAAAATTACGGGGGCGGGAGGGGGCGTGGCAAAAATTAAAAATAAACTTGACCTTTTAATGAATCACCCTCAATTTTTGTATTAAACTTCTTGTTATTTCGTAGAGTCTTTTTGGGGTATACAGATTAAATACAGATTAATTTCAAACGGAAAATTTTTCCAAGCTACTTACAATCTGGAGAAACAAGATTAAAATACCTGAAATGAAATTAAAAATCAAAAACAAGATTTATCATCTATCAACCTATCAACCTCCAAGAGTTCTCTGCAAAGCTTCAGCTAAAAATCTTTGCAATGTAATGTCGGAAAAAAATTTGTATTAGATATGAAAGTGTTAATAGAATACTATGATTTTCGTATAAACACTCTGTATATTAAAAACTGCTCGACTAATATGTTGAAGATCACCAAAGCCGCCTAATTAGATCAGACGGCGGTGTACAGCGAATTGAAACCGACTGCGCAAAGCCAAGGAGATTTGAGTAGTTGGTTCCAAATCGCTCAAATTCACCATTAATCTGAATCTTAGTAGGCGTGCTTTTGGTGCCTCTTCACATATAAATTGGCGCAGTTTTAATATAAAAATACAAGCGTTTATACGAAAATCGCTAGTGATTTCAGCACCCCAGATAGATTTGGGATAATGTTGAATTAAGACTCATAATAAAAAAACTTGCAAGCAATGCGGTTCGAGCTCACGACCTCGCTGTTTCAAGGCAACAAATTGTGCCGAGATTTGTCAAGTTTCTAAAGCGCCAATGTTACATTAGGCTCAGCGCCTGACCGGTAACGCAGTTTCGCATAGTTCCAGGCACAGATAAACCAGGCCAGAGCTTAGCCGATACCGTTGCAGCTTCAGTTCCTGGAATGGTCCAACAAATGCAACGTAAACTGGCGCCGAGTAGAAGTTCAGCCGTTTCCGCTGCCGCTAAGGGTTGTAGAATATTTGAAGACACAATTTGCTGACGAGTTTTCTTGATTTGTTCGTTGATTTTGTCAAACGAGTTCTTGCTTTGAGAACGCAAAAGTTGGAGAACTGAATGGGTGTAAGAGTGAAAAAATTCGTATGCCTTTTAGAATGCAATTTTTTCTGAGATAGCTGGAACTAGTTAAAAAAAACCCCAGATTTGAAAATTATTATTTATGTGAACAAAACACGAAACAGCGTCAATCGGTCCAATATAATTAATGGCGTTTCTGCCGACTTTATTTTAAAGTATAAATATGCTTCGCTGACGTCCTGCGATGTTGAGCAAAGCAAACATATTACAAACAAAATTATAAATAAAATTAGCATGAATAAATATTATTCATAATTTAAATTAGTTTTCCGCCCAAATTCGCATTGCGGGAGATGGTTTGGACATGTATTGAATGCAATATTGTCTATATAGTCAATCTGCATTCATGCAAGCAATTAAATTTAGTACTCTCTATGGGACAGCTCTGTTAAATATTAAAACTAAACGCTTAAGCTCTTAACCTTACCTACAAATTGTTCCGCCCGCCTTTAATCGCACAGTCCGAACGTCTCTTAATAACACCCATTTATTAATTTGACCAGATTTCAGTACATTTATTAAATGACAATTAAGATAAATAGTTGTTCTCACTGTGTGTGTCCATATGGACTAGTCATTGCTTTTATTAAAGCTTTAATTTCTCTTATCTCTGCTCATCTCATCTAATTTGAGAACAAAAAGCATTTCTATGTTGCTCACAAAACTGACAACAACTAAAAATAGCTCAGAACAACAACAGCGAAACACAAAACGTAGCATACAACTTGGCGCAGCGATTTCACTTACGACTAGAAGAAGTTGCCAACCAAATTACGCACTTAGCACCGGCACCGAGATGTGACACCTTTGGCTTTAGCCAACCCATGTGTGTTGTCGGTGCATATATAAATAACAATTGCTGTGCCATCCACACCAGGACAATGAAAATAAAACCGAGACTGAAGCGTAGCTATTATATTTAAATCACAATCAGAAGAGTGCACTATGGGACATTTTCTTATTTTGTTTGGCAAAGAGGTTGGGGTTCAAAATGGTTATATTTTTTAAAAGAACTTTACCAATTTGGCAGCTGTTAGTGACAGCTGAACTTTGCAAAGGCTTATTTAAATTTTGAAAGCATTTGATGGTTCCAAAACATTTTGAACCTTTATCTCATTGAGCACTTTTGAAACCGCCATTATTATAGGTAGCCTGTAACAGAAATAATTTTTAAGTTTCAATTATATAAAGTAAGTAAGTACAAGTAAACACTCATTATGCCTTATGACTTATGCACAAAAAACATACATGTATTTTGAGGCTGTGCTACTACTGCGTTTATGCATACAAAAACTATGATTGCAGATCATGATTTTTCCAAAATGCAAGCATAAACACCAAATCATGGTTTTTTTCTACACGTATTTTGAATATGGTTTTTGAGAAACCATGATTTTTTATAAAAACAATCTGGCAACACCAATTCAAAGAATAGGTGTTCTGTCAGTTAGTTGTGCTTGGAGCAAATGTGAATTACCAAAAAGCGAATCCAATAGAAGCCTCGGGACAGCAGAAGAGGCACTGTGCAAGCAAAAACAAAGTTTCGGGCGCTCAAAAGAAATTATATGAAGTAAAACGCAACAATGGAACAAGTGAAAGCACGGTGAAGAAAGAGCACCCTTTGATGGGATGAACGAGCTGTATGGAAAGTGTCCAGTGGCTGACACCGCATTTGGACGACACAATTGATTATATCGAAACCTGTGCGCGAAAACATCGTATGTGACATTTTTTACGAAATTTACATTTTGATGCCAATTAGTTTTAAATTCACTAACTCATCGTCTTGTAAAATTATATTGCGATAATCGCTTCGGCTACGGAGATACAACAAAACAATTAAATCGTATGTGCCAATGATGAGTTTTTTCTTGTGTGCGAAATGATCGGGGGGGGGGTGAACAGTCCGGTGGAAAAATAGATCTAAATTGGCAATGCTGATGGCAATGGGACGAGTGAGCAGAGCACGCTCTCATACCCTTGCGCCAGTACTAGGCTTCCAGGATGGAATTTTTCAATTTTGTTTTGTCCTTCTTAACTTGTTCTCCTGCATTCAAATTGAAAGGGGAAGTAAATTTTTGCATTTGTTCTTTAAAGAACAAATTTGTAAGATAATAATTCAGAAGGCTAACTTAGTAGCTCAATGGA
>JAEIFU010003493.1:0-27857 GCA_018904235.1 Lordiphosa stackelbergi | reverse complement strand
ACAGAGAGAAAAATGCTCTGATATTTTAATATTTACACTTTGATTTTAATATTTTCACCAATGATTTAGCGTTAAATATGGAATTCGTAAGTATAAAGTGTGTACACTTTAATTTGAAATGTAATAAGAAAATAGTTGAATTCAATATTTCTTATATTGAATATTAATTGCTGACATATTTAAGGTGAATATTAAAAATATTGATATTTACTATTTTTCATAGTTACTCTGAAAATATGTATTTTAAAATTGAAATATATTAATTCTTAAATCAAATATGACCATATTGAATATTAATATACCATGAAGTTAAAATTAATATTCTTTTTATTTGATTTTACTAATTTGATAGTAGCATTGAAGTGGATTAATATTCAATTCAAATAAGTTTTAATCTAAAACAAATATATTTCATATTTATTTCAAAAAAATTTAATTTTGTATCGAGGTTTGCTCATTTTAAATTCAAACTGTTCCATATTTAAAAGAAACATTTTCCATATTGAAATATCATTTTTCATCTTTATTTTACAGCAATAATGGGGGTGCCAAATCAAAACTTACACTTTGCTTATTATACATTTTTATTATTATATAACTTAAATAGGTATTGTACATTACATAACTATTGGACTAACTTAAATTGGTTTGTACATTATATAACTTTTGGAATTGCTAAGCGTGTATAAATGCATAGGATATGTTGTGAAATCTGTCATTTCTTTTACAATAGTACTTAAATATATTTCACCAATTTCGTAGGCTTGCATATGCAAAGAAAACCTTATGACTTCTACTTCGTTACAAACTACAAATATTCGTTCATTTTTGTGGAAAAAAAAACTTATTTTATAAAACTTAACAGTTGTGCTTTCTTTTATGGATAAATAGTAGTCTTTTTTATAGGTTGTACCTTTAAATTCGAATTGCTCGCATACATCTAAAAAATCTGAGTCCAATGTGTAGTTAGTATTTATTAGGCATTTTATATCATATTTGCCAACACTCTTGAATGCTGACTTATCAAATATAGGTGGAATGCCATTCTCATAAGTCATTAAAAAATTGGTGAATTTAAGACAGGTTTTTATCGATAATGAACGAGATGCATTGACCCTCGAAGTTATTGAGTTTAAATACAATTTACATTCTTTATGTTTGGCTTCAAATCTCATAACCCAAGCATATTTAACAGGACCACATTTCAATATCGCTGTGGGATAGTGAACCATAAAATGGTGTTTTGGTTTTAATGTGGGACCAAAAAGTTTAACGTACAATGTATGATGTGATTTAATAGTTTTTCGCAACGCATTTAAGTGAGCACTGGTAAAGTTACTTTTCATCAAAATTTGTATTATTTTAATCAGTGTTGTTAATAATTTCCAATACTGATTGTTTTCAGGCACTAGATCGCCAATCATTAAAGGTAAAAAGGTTACAAAACATAATGTTTCACTTGCAGTCATTTTTAGATTGCAGCTTTTTAGCCTGTTCATCTCAATTAAAACTGACCTATTTCCAACTTCAATTTCGCCAAAAGAAAATAGTTTTTTTCTGCTATTAATTGTTTCTAATGTAATAACTTTGTCATCAATCAAAGCAAGCAAAATTTTACAGACATCATATATGCAAACTCCTTCTAAAACATCATGCATGATATCGAAATAAAAGTTTTCAATTACATGAAAATTTGTAAGCTCGTTAAAAATACAACCACGTCTGATACCTGTTTCTGAATAATTTTGTGCTTGTAAATCTTCTGTATAAGATTGTATGTCTCTCAAATAGTTGATTTCTTCCATGCTGTCGCTTTTCATTTGAATATTGTCTCTTTTGCAAGCCCTGCAGAATCTTTTAGATTTAAATGACCTTACGAAACCTAACAAAGAGTTCAAACCCAAATTGTCTCCCAATACAAGGCCTAAGACGAAATAAACCATTTGCTTCCCTTCCCTTGTTTCAATTTCGATTCCTTTTTCTAACTGCTCAAGTACACGAAATATATGATAAAATGTTGTCTCGTGATCACAGTTCTGCAAAACGTGAGACGAAATAAATGCAAATGGAAATATAAACTGTAATTTTGACAGTAAGTACTGCGGCAACGTTGGAAATGTGTAGTAACAACCACAAATTGAGGATACATGCGTTCCTAAAGGGTTATTAATCTGAAAATCGTCAAAATACAAAAAGTATGGTATGACAATGTCATTGGGAAGAAAATTTTGGGTTTTTGCTTTGAATGTCTCAGAATTAACAAAATTTACAATCGAGTTGTTACTTTGAAGAGCATTCTGATTTTCAAGCGTCAGAGTCAAAACATTAGGAAGTTGGAAAAATGATTGAATTTGAAATTGAACAGGCATTATCTGAATATCAAGCTTTTTTGCAGAAAAAAGCAAGTTTCCCCTTCTAACTTTTGGAGCAACTGCATTTGATACGGTAACAGACTGAGGGTTCTCAAATAACTTCATTTTTCTCAATATTTTAAAAAGAAGGTGCTCAGTTTTTATTTCACTAAATGGTTCCTTGCAGAAGGTTGAAATGCATTCTAATTCATCTTTTATATTTTCCGACGAATAGCTGATGAAATGATTGAGCGCACTCGAGATTGATAAAAGTAAATTTGTAATCATAATTTGAACGCCAATTACTTCGTTTCTGCACATTGATGATTCTGAGTGTAAACGAATGGTTAAAACTAAAGCTTGTTTTTTAAGATTGTTGACAAATTCAAGAACATTCAAAGAGTTAAATTCAGCAGAAGGGTTTCCCCTTATACTAGTCAAATTAACTTCTGACGAACATGCAGTTGGAGCTTCATTATGTGCTTTAAAATTTAATTCGGACAAACTTAAAGTTGGATCTTCATTAAATGTTTCTAAATCAATTCTTCTGTTTTCATTTTTGTGTGACTTGCTTAAGTGTACCTTAAATGCGTTGTATTTTAAAAATAGTTGATTACAATTGTCCACTTTGCATTGTAATGGTGAGTTTTGCGATGCTACATGAACATATTTTAAATGATTAATTAATGATTGTGGAGAATGTTCAGCTTTTCCACATTTGAAACAAGGATACATTTTTCTTGAATATTTAAAAGTTTAACTTTTCATAAAGTTTAAAACACTTGTCAAATTGGCCGATTTGCAATCATGGCATGTATCGATTTCAAAAAAGAACTTTTGAATGAATAGCCAGGACAACTGTGAGGCAATGGGATACTTAAGATTTAGTGTATTGAAAGTTTTGAAACATATTTCAATGCAAGCAATAAGAGACTCTAATTTGTACAACGTTTTATCAAAATACACAAAAAAAGATGTAATACATCCTGCACTTGCACCCTCCACTATTATAAATGGTTGAAGGGTAGATTGGTTTTCATAGTTTTTACCAATGAGTTCGGAAATTTTCCGTTCGTAGTCGCTTATAGAAGACAGCCTTAAGATGAAACTTTCTTGTGCGTCCAGTAAGGTTGCTTTTTTTCTCAATCCAGTTGATTTTGATTTGTACCATGTCACAGGTGGTAAGACCGATGGTAGAAGAATCGTCAAAATGTAATCGGATGAGTCTATGAAATATAAAAAATATTGAATAAGTTAATTTATCAGGTAACGGCACAGTTTTCACTTACCAAGCGATTCCGCACACGGCAATTCTTTTAAAATAATTTTGCAGCTTTCGTTGCGAATGTTTAAGTTGTAATACTGTTCAATCTTAGTTCTGAACAGATCCCATTTGACAGACAGGCACTCTCCCTTGCCAGGATATAGGCGTTCAAAATCGATTTTAATCTGGAAGAATATTAAAATAAATGAAATAATACAGCTTATTTAAGAAGGGAGAAGGTAGGATTGTGTCGAAGTTTTAATTTACGTCCCACTGAAGGTTTTTGTCTAAGATTATTTTTCTGATCAATATTTTCATGGCAGCTATTTATAGAATACTAGCCATAAGCCCATCGGGCTAACACAGAAAGTGGGACCATCTAGATCGATCAGCTTTTCATACATGTTTATGCAAACATGCTGCCAAACCTAATATATTCTTGCGATAGATATAGCTCAAGTTTAAAAAATTAACAATTGGGAAGGAATATGATAAGAGAATTAACATTGTTAAAATTCTAATAAAAAAATGAACTGTTAAGTTATAACTAAGATACTTGCCAAATCTATAGCTTTACTTTCCGCATACTTCGGCCATTCTTTCAAAAACTCGGCTGGCCCAAAATTGTGTAAGTCCTTGCGGCGCAAATGGTACGTTTTTTGCCACTTGTCAATTACAGCATTCCAGTCGGAGATGTCTCTCTTTAGCTCCGTTTTTAAGGCAGCGCAAATTGTTTCGTCAAAGTCAGGATGAATTGTCAATGAATTATCAGAAGTTTCATGGACTTCGCTCTTTTGGTCGAGTTTAACACGTTTTGATTTCGCATTTGTGTATTTTGCATATAATTTTCCACCTGGGTTCTTTCTGCCTTCCCGAGGAATGAAATAGAATTCCTTAAATAGAATGGAAGTATTAGGGCTACGTAATAAAGTTTTAATTTTGCGAAAAAAAAAATCTCACATTAATTCAATTTGTGGGTTGTGAGTTTGACCAATTTTAATTTAACTAATGTTGGCATAGCAAATAATTTTTAAGCATTTTAAATCTTGATGTTGGAAGTTAATATGAATGAAATAATAATTTCGAAAAAAATGTTAAGCGCCTCTTT
Organism: Lordiphosa stackelbergi; assembly: GCA_018904235.1. Taxonomy (NCBI): domain Eukaryota; kingdom Metazoa; phylum Arthropoda; class Insecta; order Diptera; family Drosophilidae; genus Lordiphosa; species Lordiphosa stackelbergi. The sequence continues at coordinate 23,134 of JAEIFU010003493.1, read as the reverse complement.
CGTTTGTGTTTAACATTTTTCTTAAGTCAAAATCTTGTCCCATACTCTAATTAATGTGTTTATATGTTTACCTTTCCTTTGCATTCAGTTGGAAATATTGACACGATTTGATTAACTAGTCCAGGGTAGTCAGAAGTTTTAATATTCACATTATTACAGTTGGCTTCTTCGACTATTAACGAAATAAGATCTTCTCTGTGACTATTTTGCAGTACTAATTTTTTGTCATAGTAGCTTAAAATACTCTTTCCTTTTGAGCGATTGTGTAGAATAGACTCTATATTCTAATGATAAATAATAATTAGTAGTAGAAGGAGACTGTTTAAATGAACTTACTAAAATAGATTCAAAACAGGATGTAAGGGATGATGATGTCTCACGCAACGTTTTTAGTTCGTTGTTTAGAGGGGGTTCGTCCTCGAGTTTAAACTAAAATTTAATAAATAAAAATAAAATGAATAAATAAAACATATAATTATAATAAATTAATATTCATTGAAGTAAAACAAAATACCTTCGTTTTTCGCCAAGCAAACAATTTTTCCCTGAATTCGGCTCTCAGCCCAATATTCGGAACTGCATCACGAATGTCTTCGGTTGATATATATTTTAAGCAGCGATACGTCAATCCATTTTCTGAAATATAGCAGAACATCGGACATAAAATTTATCCATACATATCCATACATACATATACATAGTATGATTGACTAAAGGGGCCCAACATTACATTAGAAATTTTCAGTTTACTTATTAAAAGTGATCAGCAGCACAAGGAGATAAAATATTTTTTTTTGGGATATATACATAAGTGGTATTTACATAATTAGTTTATTAACATAATATGTAAATACTTCCAAAAGCTTTTAATTTTTGTGTGGCCTCTTTTGTTACACGTGTACGATATGTATGTGCGTTATTAGAAATCGTACCCAACCAATAAAATACATGTGTGAAGACTAAAGCGCCGAATACATGACAGAAATTTAGCGGCGAATGCTAATGGGTGTTAGTGAAATATGGGTGTATGCGTCACTCACACGCAATGCGTGTACATATTTCACTAACACACATAAGCGGTTGCCGCCAAAATTTGTTTGGTGCATTCGCCGCTTTACATCTTTTAAGTCAAATATATGTATAAATCTGAGCGCGTTATCCGTAATGAAAAAAAAAACTTCACAAAAATTTCAAAGACTTACTAATTAAATCTTCCAACATGTGCTCCAAATCAAAAGTAATTAAGAGGCATTGAAGCAAATCCTTATCCGAATCATCCATTTTATTCTAGATTATAATTTAAAAATTTAATTATAATAAATGATTTCAATTAGTTAAAATTTGTACTACAACGGTTATTGCGTACATTTATGTATGTATGTGTGCGTGCAAAAATACAAATATGTATGTACGTATAAAAGTATGGAAGTTATACCAGTCGACGCTCTAATTATTTATATAACTTGGCTCTCCTTTTTACACAATTTAATGCATGCACACAAATATACATACATGTATGTATATCTGTAAAACAAATTACATATGCAAACATACACAAATATAATCACATACATACACATATATATCTGCATAGTATGTACAAATGTTTATAAAACATAACTTACCGTTTTAGTCAATTTTTTCACTGCTCATGAATGTTGTCTACTGCTATAAAATATGTTGACTTCTTCTGTTGCACTTCAAATCACTTCTGACATAAGCCGTAAAGACAATCGAAATAGAAAACAAGCAACTATGCCGAACGTCTCTTGCTTGCACTCGTCACGTTCGACGCGACGGACACACAGCGCCGTGGAGGTGCAACTGTACATCAAAGTCCCGAGCGCATGCGCATTTGAGCAACCGTGCCAAAAAACGACGAAACGCACGATGGAGAGAATAAAGTAGGAGAGCAGAGAGAAGCTGTGACGTCATTTGCACATGTATGCTTCTCTGCGTCCGATGAAAGACAAGGGCAGACAAAACAATATGAGACGTTAATTTTAAAGTTAACACTAACATCTTTGGTTTAAAATGTGAACCCCTTTAAAGTAATATTAATGCCATTCAAAAATAAAATAAATTGCATTTAATTCATGCATTTCATGAACATTTCAAATAAATAAAATTAAACTTTAATCTAAATATGAAAAAAATTAGATTTTAACTGCATTACAATTTGATTTTACTGTTTTCATATTAACTTCGGTGATTAAATATGTTTTTAGTTAAATTAAAGTGGAAATTATTTGATTTTAATAGAAAAATCAAATTTTAGTGTCTTGTGCAAGATAACGTTTAGTTGCGTTTTGTTTGTGTTGATGTACAAATTTGCTTTCGACTTGTGCAGATTGTCGCGGCTGCGCGATGGTGGCGCCCATAGGCCAATATATATTTTGTCAAAATGTAAACAAATTGTCTCTAAATTGAGCAAATCTCGTAATGGCAAACCGGTCTTACTCAGAAATCTAACGGGACTTCTAAAAATAGAATGCAAAGCATGAACACGTGTGCAATTCTGAAGCGCAGAGGCGCAAAGTTAGTCGTCACAACCAAATTGCTTTTCAAAGTGGTGAAACTTTCGCAAGAGTTATCCAAATATAATTATTTAAAATGAATTTTAAAGTTAAAGGTGTTTACTTTTCTTAATTGTTTTTGTGAAAATAATTTGATTGATCAAAACTTTTTTGTGTATTTTTGATTGATTAAACCTTTTTTGTGTGTTTCGTGATCGTCTTTTTCATGTTTAGTTAGAGTTTTAGTTGTGATCTCACAAAATTCTATAATTGGTTTATATGTTACTGTAATTGTCTGATTCTAAAGGTAACGTATCGTTAAAATCAGCTGCAGAAATTTGCAGATATGTATATAATCGTAAATATACTGACGCCGTCTAACATTTGTTAAGGTCATGTTTTCGAGTATTGTGCTGTAGCTCTGTCTTCGTCTTTCGTGTATTTTAATGCTTTGTAACTTTCCTTATTTTTTCATTCCTTTCGAATTAACTTTTTAGGTGCCTCTATAAGTGTGTGTTACACGCCTATATATTTTTTTTGATTTGTGGTGCACAGAAAATGGAACTAACGCAGAAAAATTGGAAAAAATGATTGAAGTATAAGTGCAAGAGCACATTGAAAACAACGGCTACATTACCGATTTAAGCCAACTGATCCAAACGATATTATTGGGTATAATATAATATAGGTCATATGTAACAGAATTGTTACTTTTTGGGATAGTTACAAACGAAAAAAATGTTCAATTATACAATATCGATTTGATTGGCTGATGGAAATGGAAACAATTGTATTAAGCTGTGTCCACGAGGGGTCTCAACCAACAAAAAAAGTGCCAATCCTGGGCGGCCTAAAGTTGAATTTTCAGAGTGTTCGAAAAGAACAAAACGACGTAGGATTGCGTACATATCCAATACAGATGACTCTTCAGCTTCCTTGCTTCGTTCGTGCAGTTTGCCTTCAGGGCCAAAGCAATGCCAAGCGAATATTGAAGAAGTTCTATCACTTTTTGTAGAGGCAAATTTTTCAAAACACCAATATTTGCTCATTCGTAAATTTATTAACTCAATAGTATCATTTGATGTATTGTGAAGTTACGAGCAGGTGTTGAATGCAAAAAAACCGTAGCTACCCAGATGAAATCATCGTTACTGAAGTAAAAGCTGAAGTTCAACTACAAAGCTTGCGGGTTTTCGAACTTCAAACTGAAGTTATTCAGAACATTACGGACGAGTCGGTGAAAAACTTAATTTTGATAGGAAAATGGGGATTTGATGGTAGTACTGGACATTCTGAATACAAACAGAAAGCGCTTAACAATACTTTGGACGACTCTTCTCTTTTTGTTACGTCATACGTATCATTGCAGCTGATAACCAATTCAAGTGATCCTAAAGGCCATCAAATAATTTGGAAAGTTCACCGACCTTCATCTACACGCTTCTGCAGACCGATGAGGTTCCAATTTCAAAAAGAAACGGCTCAATTGGCTTTAAACGAACAAAGGCATTTCAAGGAACAAATTTATGAATTAAAGCAGACTGTAAGTGATGTCGGCAATAAAAGGATCGAAGTTAAACACAGCTTGCAGTTGACCATGGTAGATGGGAAAATATGTAATGCCCTCACCTACACATCTGCAGCCAGATGTTACATTTGTCAAGCAAAGCCAACGGATATGAATGATTTGGAAAAGTGCTTGCAAAACAATGTTAATAAGAACAGCTTTGAGTGTGGTTCGTCACCATCACACTGTTATATTCGATTCTTTGAATATTTTTTGCACATTGCGTACAGATTGGACCAAAAACTTTGGCGAATTTCTACCGTAGAAGGAAAACAATCTGTTTGTTTAAGAAAAAAAAAAAGGATCCAAGAAGACTTCAAGGCAAAAATGGGGTTAATAGTGGACAAACCGAGAAGTGGAGGAAGCGGGAATTCTAATGATGGAAATACTGCGAGAACATTTTTCAAACATTCGGAATTATCAGCTGATATAACTGGCTTAGATGAAAGCCATATAATACGATGTTCAACATTGCTCCAAGCTATGGCATCAGGGTACAGGGTTAATGCTGACAAATTCCGCCAAAAAGCCTACCAAAAAGTTGCTAGATTTATATGATTGGAACTACTTTCCGCCCTCAGCGCACAAAGTATTAGTCCATGGTGCAGATGTGATTAAATTTGCGCTTGTTTCAATTGGAGAATTATCGGAAGAAGCTGCAGAGTGGCGCAACAAAGATATAAAACTATTTAGAAAGCAGCATACTAGGAGAACATCTCGAATTGCAACAAACACCGATTTAATGAACAGACTACTTTTATCTTCCGATCCTTTTATTACGGGACTAAGGAAATTGCCGTGCAAATACAAAAAAAAATTTGTTTCGTGAATAACTTTGGTGTTTTCGCTTAGATTTCAATATGCGAAATATGCAACATGCACTATGTTGTAACTTTGAAATTGTGGCTCTGACAGTTTTTTTTCGGTTTAAGGGGGGAGGGGGGAAATTGTACAAATCTGAAACAAACTCGATCAGGGTACGGTATACACCTATGTTCATGCAAAAATTTGGGTCTCTATCTCTTATAGTCTCTGAGATCGACGCGTTCATACAGACAGACGGACAGACGGACGGACGGACAGACGGACAGACGGACATGGCTAAATCGACTCGGCTGTTGATGCTGATCAAGAATATATATACTTTATAGGAAATGTCGGAAATGTTTCCTTCTCCCTGTTACATACATTTGCACAACTTCATGATCCCCTTTTACCCATTTTTAATGAGTACAGGGTATAAAACCAAAAAGTTTTCCATACAAACACTCGATTTCAGTCCAACGGTTTGTATGACAGCTATATGATATAGTTGTCCGATCCGGTTGATTTTTATACATTAATTTACCAGAAAAATAAGAAAATTTTGTGCAAAGTTTCAAGCCTCTTCGTTAACTTTAAATAGTTTTGGCCGCTCTCCCATAGAACGCCGACCACTGTGCAGTGGACTCCTCCTCTCATTAAGAATGTTAACGTCCTCGTTAACTATACAAATGCGACTTTTGCTCTTACAGCTTTTAGAGGGTTTCTTAAATACTAATTTTAGTTTGCTGTTTTTACAATGATCTTTGGATCTCTTTACATGTCTTTTATTTATCCATTATTAACAATATATATATGAAAACTTGTTTTTTTTTATATTTCTATATTTTAGAGCATTTAAGTACAATATGAGATACAGATATTTATTTCTTGTTGTTTTTTTCGAATATATATTTTAATTATATTTATTTTTTTATATAAATAAAATTTCTAAAAAATATATAAACCAAAAGGGTGAATGGTTAAGATGTGTTGGGTATAATACTGATTGTGTGTATTTATTGAACTGTTTATATATCTATGAAAATAAAATTCTTTGTAATGAGGTATTGCATTTTCATATCTATGTTAGGCAAAAGCTGTATCAATCTCATGTTCCTTTCTTTCTTTGTTTAACTGTTTTATTTTATCTTCTTTACTCTTGTCTTCCTTAGGTTCCTCTCTAAATAAAAATTTGTGATAATAATTGAAAAGTATCTATGTCCTAGATTCTATCCTTAATATTAAGTCAAATGCAATATTGCTGGACGGACTGGATCCAAAATTTCTTTCAATCCTGCTACCGAAAATCTTAGATCATATTATTCACATAATAAATACAGCGCTCACAACATCTACATTCCCAGACAAACGGAAAATAGCGAAAATTATCCCAATACCAAAGACATCGAATAGTTAGCCAATATATCCATATGCATATTGCATTTCTTCCAAAAGTATTTTGAGAAGTTGATGGCCAAACAAATCAACAGTGTTCTTGAGGAAAATAACAGTAGTTTACAGCCAAAGAATAATTTCTACTGAAATATTTTTAGTGTAGTTTGGAATAGTGATCTCAAAATCGATTTCACAAATTTTTTTCATGGCTCCGTTTTAAATATAATTTCTTTCGTTTTTCGATAGGTGTATTTTCAATTCAAACCATATCTCACTTCGCAATTGTCGGATAGAGTCAAGCAAGACATGAATCGAAAGTTCATTGAACTGCCAGTAGTCGCATAGAGCATTGTTATACCCTTGCAAAGAGGTATTATAATTTTGCCAGAAGTTTGCAACGCATAGAAATATTCATTTTCCGACCCTATAAACTATATATATTCTTGATCAGGACGACGAACTGAGTCCGATTAGAGCTTTGTCCGTCCGTCTGTCCGTCTGTCTGTCTGTCTGTCTGTCTGTCTGTCTGTTTCTACGCAAACTAGTCTCTCGTTTTAATGCTATCGCGCTGGAAACTTTGCCTGGAATCTTCTTTTTACTGCACTGCTAATATGTCGGAACCGACCGGATCGGATGACTATATCTTATAGCTGCCATAGGACTATCGGTCGAAAAAGTGGGTCTTTGTGAGAAAAACTTTTTGTTTTTAATATTTACGGCTCCCACTTCAGCAATTATTATTTCTATACGCTTTCACTTAGATTTGAGGAAGTTTTGTCAAAATCGGATGACTATATCTATAGCTGCCAATAGGAACTATCGGTCGAAAAATGGGTTTTTATGAGAAAAAATTTTTTAGGGGGAATTTTTAATCTTAACGTGTCTCACTTCAGCAATTATTAATATTTTGCGGCTTTTACAAAGATTTTGGAAGTTTTGGTCAAAATCGGATGACTATATCTTATGGCTGTCATAGGAACTAGCGGTCGAAAAGTGGGTTTTTTTGAGAAAAATTGTTTGTTTTAATGCTGGCGTTCTTAAACTTTGATGTATTAAAACATTTGCAAGGGTATAAAGACTTCGGCAAAGACGAAGTTAGCTTATTCTCTCGTTTTTACTCTTGGAGAGGGTATAATAAAATAGTCCGAAATATTTAAAACGCTTACTCTCAGAGCACAAAACAACAGCTAGGTGAGCTGGAGCCATTCGTCATTACCGTCTAAATCCGTCCGTTTATCCGCCTCATGTTTAATGTCGGCTTTACAGCGTCAATTTTAAAAAGCTATCTAACCTAAACTTTGCACGAAGTCTTTTGGTATAAATCGCTCACATTTATCGGAACCGGCCTGATCGGATGACTATAGCATATAGCTGCCGCCATAGGAACGATCGGTTGAAAAAGTAGTTTTGGTGAGAAAAACTTTTTGTTTTCAGATGCTATCGCTCCCAACCCTCGTATTTATAAGTTTTCTGGTTTCACATAATTTCCCTCGAAATTTCCTTCAAATCGGACAACTATATAGTATAGCTGCCATACAAAAGATTGGTCTGAAAAAAAGTCTTAGTGAGAAAAATTTTTTGTTTTCAATGCTATCGCTCCCCAACTTTGTACAGATCAATATTATATCTACCACACAATTTTGTCAAGTTTGATTGTAAATCGGAGAAAACTTTAGAAATATAGCGTATAGCCATAGGAACGATCTGGTCGCAAAATATGTTAGTTCTAGTTAATATTTACTTTATTTTTTATTTCTGGCCTGCGAAAAGTGGAGTTAATAAAACGTGAGGGGGTAAACGTCTTTGCCGAAGTTTTTATACCCATGCAAATGTTTTAATACATCAGAGTTTTAGAACGCCAGCATTAAGCTCAAACAATTTTTCTAAATAAAACCCACTTTTTCGACCGACAGTTCCTATGACACAGCTATAAGATATAGTCTTTTGATCCGGTTTGACCAAAAACTTCAAAACCCGTGTAAAAGCGTATAATCGGTGTAGTGAGACACGTTAACATTAAAAAACAAAAAAGTTTTTATCACAAAGACCCACTTTTCGACCGATAGTTCCTATGGTAGCTATAAATATAGTCATCCGATCCGGTCCGTTTTTACAGTGTGCAGTAAAAGAAGACTCTGTGCAAAATTTCAGCTCGATAGCTTTAAAACTGAGAGACTAGTTTGCGTAGAAACAGACAGACAGACGGACGGACAAAGCTCAATCGACTCAGCTCGTCACCCTGATCAAGAATATATATAGTTTATAGGGTCGGAAATGAATATTTCTATGCGTTGTCAACTTCTGGGCAAAATTATTATAAGCTTTGCAAGGGTATAAAAATCGAAATCAATATGGAAAACCCATTTTTGGGGAAATTCGATTTGTGCGACACTCTAAACGTCTTTCGAAAAATCGAAAAAATCTCTCAAAAATTCTTTACTCTATAAGCTTCAGAAAATGCCGGTGCAAACAAATTTTTTTTTTTTTGGGACACCCTGGCTGAACACTCATCCTTTATTCAGAAAAAGCAACTAAGAAATAAATATCTATCATATTGTGTACTTAAATACTCTAAAATATAGAAATATAGAAAAAAACAGTTTTCATATATTTCAGTTAAATAAAATAATACGGAATTTTTATTATATTGTTCACATATTGTTAATCATGGATAATAAAAGACATGTAAAATATCCAAAGATCATTGTAAAAACAGCAAACTAAAATTAGTACTTAAGAAACCCTCTAAAAGCTGTAAGAGCCAAAAGTCGAATTTTTATAGTTAACGAGGACGTTAACATTCTAAATGAGAGGAGTCCCACTACTTTGGTCCAGGTTCTATGGGACGGCAGCCAAAAACTGGCTTCAAAGTTAACGAAGAGGCAGGAAACTTTGCACAAAATTTACTTATTTTTCTGGTGATTAATGTATAAAAATCAACCCGGATCGGACAACTATATCATATAAGCTGTCATACAAACCGTTGGACTGGAAATCGACTGTTTGTATGGTTTTCAGTTTCCAGCATACCTGTACTCAATAAAAATGGGTAAAGGGGATCATGAAGTGTGCAAATGTATGTAACAGTGAGAGAAACATTTCCGACATTTCCTATAAAGTATATATATTCTTAGTCAGCATCAACAATAGTCGGTAGCCATGTCCGTCTGTCCGTCTGTCCGTCCGTCTGTTTCTATGCTATCTCCTCCGTCAGTTTTAGCTATCTCAACCAAACTTTGCACGAAGTCTTTTGGTATAAATACTCTAGATGCTATATCTTATAGCTGTCATAGGAACTATCGGTCGAAAAGTGGGTTATATTCAGAAAATTGTTTGTTTTAATGCTGGCGTTCGTAAACTCTGATGTATTAAAACATTTGCAAGGGTAGAAAAACTTCGGCTAAGACGAAGTTAGCTTGGCCTTCTCGTTTTCAATTATTCTGCGTTAGTTCCATTTTCTGTGCACCACAAATCAAAAATATATAGGCGTGTAAACATACACTTATAAGAAGCACCTAAAAAGTAAATTTAAAAGGAATGAATAAATAACGAAAGTTACAAAGCAAATGAATACACGAAAGACGAAGACAGAGCTACAGCACAATACTCGAAAACATGACGGCGTCAGTATATTTACGATTATATACATATCTGCAAATTTCTGCAGCTGATTTTAACAATAAGTTAACATTAGAATCAGACAATTACAGTAACATATAAACCAATTATGGAATTTTGTGAGATCACAACTAAAACTCTAACTAAACATGAAAAAGACGATCACGAAACACACAAAAAAGGTTTAATCAATCAGAAATACACAAAAAAGTTTTGATCAATCAAATTATTTTCACAAAAACAATTAAGAAAAGTAAACACGTTCAACTTTAAAATTCATTTCAAAATAATTAAATTTGGATAACTCTTGCGAAGTTTCACCATTGAAAGCAATGTGGGATAACTTGCGCCTGCGCTTCAGAATTGCACACGTGTTCATGCTTTGCATTCTATTTTTTAGAAGTCCCGTTAGATTTCTGAGTAAGACCGGTTTGCCATTACGAGATTTGCTCAATTTAGAGACAATTTGTTTACATTTTGACAAAATATATCTTGATGAATTTTCGGAATTTTGGCCTATGGGCGCCACCATCGCGCAGCCGCGACAATCTGCACAAGTCGAAAGCAAATTTGTACATCAACACAAACAAAACGCAACTAAACGTTATCTTGCACAAGACACTAAAATTTGATGCAAATCTGATTGCAGTTAGTTTTGCACACGGAACCAAGAATAGATTTTGCGTTTTGCTGAAAGCCGAGTTTTCATTAGAGATAAGATAAAACAATGTAAGTCAGTTCCTTTTCGACACTCTCGGCAGAAATATTCAATAAAGAAAAACTCCAAAATCGAATTCGTATACTCCGCCGAAGGGTAAGCAACACGAAAAGTCGCGCATCTTTGTCTACTAAAGTAGTTTCTGACAGAGTAATATAGAATAAAAAACAGCACGCTGTAAATCACAGATAATCCACCTGCATGCTTCAAATTCTCTAAACCAAGTAGGCCATGACTCATACGCAAAATCGAAGTCAAACAATTAGTCCTACAGAACACATAGCACATTTCATTTGTGAGCAGGCAGTCGGTCAATCAACTGGTCTCTGCTCTATTTTTATTTCTTTTTAAATTTTATTTTTTTTCTCTTGAAACGCCCCAAAATCTGTCTTTAATTATAGCGATTATTCGCAAATAATATTTCAATTGAGTATTTTATAACTTTCTTTGTTTACTTTGTTTACCGTCGAATTGGTCAGAAAAGGTCTTCCACGCTTTCGCTTGACCACAGGAGCAGCTGCGTCCGGAACCGGGCTTTCCGCCTTAGCACTATCCGTATCAGGTTTACTAGTAGTTCTGGGTTTCGGTCCCGGCTTGCCACTTGCCCCCAACTTGAGACTTTTTCTACTTAACAGAGTCTCATTGAAGCACGTTTTGCTTCTTTCTTCTTTCGTTTGCCTGTTATAATATTTTGGGTGGACACACTACAATTATCGCTGGTCTTTTCGAACATATGTGCCAGACTCTTCGCTCGTTGCAATTCAATTTTCTCCTGTCGAATCTTTTCCTCTGGCCGATCCTCATATTGAACTGCGTCGGGTAAAAAGTTTTGCCTTATCCACCAGCGGTATACTGGCTACAGGAGCCATAGAATTGCGACGTCGCAGTATGCGCTCTAAAACAGGCAGTGGCGGAGCAGGATACTCCTCATCATCATTCTTCATCGCATCATCATTCAAATTGTTTTGCTCTTCCGAGTGGACGGGCTTAAACACAGCACCGGGTATTACCATTATGGTGTGTGCATTGGGACCCAATACTATTTTCAGTTTGCATATTTTCGGCCCCGTTTTCCCTTCCTGAGCATTCTCATTGCTACTCGAACAACGATTTTCTGTCACGACTTGTGTTTAAACTTATGGTTATTACTACTGATACTGCTGCTCTTTGAGAGACTCTGGTGCTTTTCTTTCCTCTTAGATCTTTCTTTATGTTTATGTTTATCCTTATCTATGTACTTTTTCATCTGATTTCCTTAAATCTCCTCGTTTGCTGTTGTGGTGGCCGTCATTTTAGGTATGCAAGCTATCTCTAGCGCCCCATTATTACATTGCGATATAAGGTGTCTAGTTGAAATTCAGGTACTGGAGCTACCTGAGTAGCTTTTTCTTTTTCTCTTTTTCTTCATCTCGTTGCCTTTCTTTTTCGGCTACCTCTAGTTGTCGTTGTTTTTCGGCCTCCAGCTGTCGTTGCTTTTCGGTCTTCAGCTTGCGTTAATGAGCTTCGGCTCTAGCCTGGGCCTCACGATGCTTTTTTTTTTTTTAATGTGTTCATTTTTATTTATGGGTCATTCTTTTATAAACCGAAAAAAATATATAAAAAAAATATTAATATATCGGAGCAAAAGCGCCGCACTTTTCACAGTTTCTTTTGCAATTCTTAGTCTTCTTAGTTAATGAAAGCTTAATTATATACCACTATTCGATACAAATTTCAAAATTTTAGGATTTTTGCTCAAAAGATAAATGGAAAATCTATGAAATTTTTATTTGTCAGAATACTTTTCTACAAAAAAGTATATTTAACAAATTTTATTTTCAAACCAAGTTGAACAAAAAACTTGCATTCAATAACCCAACAAATTTTGTGTTTTCATTGAATTCAATCCAGAAAAATTGCTCTGCGTTGTAGTCGCTCCAACAGCGGCTGATTCTCCTCCAAAATATACTCTAAATAAGGCTCAAAATTTATCAACATTTTGTACAGGCAACGCGAGGTGGTGGCCCACAGCAACTCATGGTTGCTACATAGTTTACTCTGTTTAAGGATTTGCAATTCCCGAGCTGCACCTAGTTTATTCTCAATATCCAGTAAAGCCTCAAAAATCTCAGGTAAATCATTTCCTATTTGACCATAGCGATCTTCGTTTAAAGAACGCACACAAATGCAGACCACAGCTTGGAGTATCCATATTAGTGGCTCTGCGCAGCGCAGCAAATGATTAATTTCAGACATTGGATCGGCTAACACTAGGTACTCCAGTCTCTTGGGTACAATATGCACGAAGGATATTTTAAGCCAAATGTTGCACCAACAGTTCTTTAACCTGTCTAAGAATTTTTGTATCCACAAACGCAGCTTAAAAAGGCTCCGTTCTACATCCAGATTACAACTTGGCAAAGGTGGATTCTTTTGGACAATCGGAGGCTTCATCAAAGGGCGAAGAAGGTGACTCTTTTGGGGACCACGCCGCAGTAGCTCACACATGGTCGGGCGTTGAGGACACTGCAAATCCTTGAGACAATCGTCCAGTTTGCAACGAAAATCATTGATTAGATTCATAAGTATTTGGCGTAGCTCTTCCCAATCACTTAAGCTCCGACGTTGGGTTTTTAATTTGAAGATTGTTGCACACAGTTTACTGGATTTGCTGTTAATCTCCTCGCAGAAATCTCTGGCCGCTTGTAGGTGAAAGCCACGCATGAATTCAGTGGTCAGGGCCAAGCTAACGGGTACCTCTAGGCGGATTTTTCCCACACCCGGTGGTACGGGCTGCAGAAACATGCGACATAGCCATAACTGCAGACGTACCTGCAGCAACGTATGCAGGAAAACGGGCTTATAACATGGTTTACTTCCAGATTGAATGACCAGAGGAAGCTGCCGCTGCAAGATGAGGCCAAAGATGGCTCTAACCAGGTGCAGCTTTAATTTTAAAAAATTTTGTATTTTTTCATTTTAATAAAAAAAAATTCGAAACTAGATCTCGACATGCCCAACAAAACGTAATTTGCGGTTTTGCACAAAAATTTTTTGTTAATTTTATACACAATTTCAAAAATCGTCAAAAAACGGAAAAATGGAAAAAAAAGGGTTTTTTAAAAACGTGATTTCTCAGGTTTGGTTTATCGGACAGCTTTCAAGTTTATATTGCTGAAAAGTATTTTACTGTAGCTACTCAAATTATAATTTTAAAGATTTTTAAATTATTTAATAATATTAAGTAATTGTTGCTAAAAATTATTTATAATTTTTTTCTCAATGTTAACCACCATGATATAGCTTCTAAGCACAAAGAATTTATTGTCCTAAACGTAACTTAAATTTTGGTGTTTTCAAAAAGATGGAGACTTTTATAGTTTAAAAGTTATGAGTTTTTTAAGTTATAAACAAATAAAAAGATGCCCTTAAAGAAAGTCCGTCATACGGACGGACAGACGGACGGACGGACATGGCTATATCGACTCGGCTGTTGATGCTGATCAAGAATATATATACTTTACTAGCTGAACCCGCCGGGACTTCGTCCGCGTCCAAGTTTTGAAAAAATCGTAGTAAGTAGAAAAAGTTGTAAAGCTTCCTGAACACTGTGTTTGTATATAATCTATTTGTTAAAAAGGAAATTATTTCTTAATATCATTGGCTTCATTAGCTTAATTTTAAGACATTTTCGAATTTACGGTTGATCAAAATAAATCAATCTGGAAAAGGAGGATTAAGTAAAGCGTGGAAAATGCAGTGTCCTTTACACATATTAAATTCTATCCCGTCCCGTCCTAAGGGACACAACCAAATTTTGAAGTCGCGCGGAAATTCCAAAATTACAAATTATTCCCTTCCTGTCTTGTGAATGCCGAACAGACTATAGTATATTCTTCTTCAGAGGGTCTATGTAGTGAATTTATGGTCAAGGGACAATTTATTTATAAGAGCGCACCATATACATTTGTTTTATATTAGATCTCCAGAATATTCTTTTCTGATCAATTTATGTAAATCAACGCAGTATGAGATATGTAACTATTTAAACATGTGTACCTATGTGTCTTTATTATGCGGCAACCAAAACAGGGAAAATTCATTTCTTAAAAATAGAAAATATTAGAAGCAAATTTAACATTTCTTATTTAAAATCGGAAAAAATAAAAATATTTCTAATAAAGGTCACAATTCCCGCTGCCCTCTGATTTTTTATCTGCAAAAACTTTAATTGAAAAATAAGCTGTTTTGGCAATACTTTTTTTATCCTTCAAACAATTTTTTCGGACGAATTTTTAGGAGTTTCAATCGATATAAATATCTAAGATTATCAACTCACAGCCTAGTTTATTAACAAAGACTCGCAAATAAGGTAAGGAGACAACTAATTTTAAGAAAACTGCTCACGACATGTGTGCCATCACTTTTCCGATCTCACCTCTAACAAAAAACGTCTGTGTCTGTTGTGCATATGACAGAAAAAACACACGCACAATTTTTGGCTTCTAGCTTTGTGAAATTCTTACTACTATATTGTGATATATACGGTCAACATATTGTTAAAGCTATCGATGTGTTTTGTATGTGCCATAAGATTCAATGCAATTGGATGAGGCCAAATTTAATTTATTGCTTGTTTTGTGAAATAAAAACACCCACACATACATATACACGTACTCAGCGCGCTCTCACACTCTCTCGCGTTCTCAGCGACACAACAACATTGCCTGAGCGGAACAACCGTTATGACCCCATACAAACCTTTAATTGGCCTTTTCAGTCACTTGGAAGAAACATTTTCCAAATTTTTTTCTTAGTGCGCGCCTGCATAACTAAACGAAGGTCTATGCCAAATCTCAAACCTGTAGGATAAGCCGTTTGGGCTGGGCGTTGATAATATGTCACCATATCAGTCGGGCGTACACATTTATATAAGAGATAGGGTCGAAAATGATTCCTTCTCCCTGTTACATACTTTTGCACTAACTTAATGTCCTCAATGTACCTTCGGTACAGAGTATAAAAATAAATATCTTTTGTTAATTTAATAAATATACATTAAATCTTTATTTTTTGCGCCGTCAGATTGAAGTTCTTATTACGGGTCAAATGACGCCTCAATTACCTCAATAGACCTGTTCATTGTTAAGATCCGGGATTTTATTAAAAAATATCGAAAATATTGATAATATCGATGTTTTTGACACCAAAATATTTATATCGAAATGATACTTTTTCAATATCGCCAAAAATATCGATATAGATATTTTTGAAATATTCGGCAACCCTAATTTGAACTCTATCTGTCTCTTTCATTTTCGCGTTTTCTATACAGTGCTTTCCCATTGAGAGAGTTTCGAAAATAACAAAGATATTTGTTTCATCTTTTCTAATATCGCTTAACAAATTGACATTATTTTCGGTTAAAATGAAACGTTATTGCAAAGAAATGATATGGAAAAAATGATATTTGTAAAAATATCAAATTAACCAGCCCATATCAAATTGATATTGACCTGTTTTTATACCCGTTACTCGTAGAGTAAAAAGGGTATACTAAAGTCGTGCAAATGTATGTAACAGGCAGAAGGAATCATTTCCGACCATATATAGTATATATATTCTTGATCAGCATCAACAGCCGAGTCGATTTGGCCTTGTCCGTCTGTCCGTCCGTCCGTCTGTCCGTCTGTCTGTATGAACACCTAGATCTCAGAGATGGTAAGAGATAGAGGTTTACATGTATGGGACAAATGCTTCTTTTATCTGCACGCAGATCAAGTTTGTTTCAAATTTTGGCCACGCCCCCTCCCGCCCCCGCAATTTGGAAAAAACGTTATATCTCCTACAGTTTTAAAGATAGAGATAGTTAGTAATTAGCAAATGAATCGATTTGCCGAAAAAATGAAAAAGATCGGATGAACGGTTCTCAAGTTATGAGCAAAAAAGTGAACCACAGCCCCCCCGCTACCACCCCTCCCACCCTAAAAATAATGTTGCATACTTTTTGGATGGTCACACTAAGGAACGCAGGAACACTGTTAAACATGTTTTTTCATGAGTAACGGGTATATCGAAGTCGGTAAGAGCCGACTTTAACTTACGCTCTCGTTTTTTTCTGTGTAGATACCAGTACTCGGCGACTGTTAATATTTTCCCAAAGATTGTGAAACATAGAAGTTTATATATATTTGCTTTTAATGTATTTAAAAAGACTGAGTTTACTTTTAGGGGCACTTATGTTAAAGCAAACATAAATATGTTGACATACTAAAAAGAAATTCTAGATTGTCGATGTGTACTCAGAAAAACGCTCATAACTTCGACAAACAGTATCCAAATTCATTGGGACAACAAACGTTCAACGTAAAATGAAATAGGCTTTTATAATAAAACTAGCATAAGGCCCGTCGCGCTTCGCTGCGCCTTGAACAGTATAGAACCAATATCAGAATGAGTTTGAAGTCAATCGTAAGAGTGAAATATTTACCAAATTTGAAATTTCCTCTGTAGAGCCCAGAAATTGAATCTTACATACATAGGCTTGCATTAAACGTTTGACTACTTTGCTTTTTCACCGATACGGCTTTGCTGCTGAGTTCTTACCACCCCCATCCCATCCACACCCCACCCACTACCCATCCACTTCTTACACAACTTCCACCCACCCACATCCCACCCACTTCCCGCTCACATCCCTCCCACTTCCCATCCACTTTAACCCACTTCTCACGCACATCCCTTCGCACTTCCACCCACTTCCCGACCACTGATCACCCACATCCCTCCCACTAACCACCCACTCCCGCCCACTATTCTCCCACCTTCCGGCGGTATTTCCAACATCGGAAAATGCAATCACAAATTATTTCGTATTCTATCGCTTCAAACCGAGTTTCAAGTCAATCGGGTGAAAAATAGTTTTTTGCATGCAGAATTTTCCGGCCATTTTTCTCGTGAGCGAGTTTTCCAAAATCGGAAAAACACGTCCGAATTTTTTCGTTACTATGCTTGCAAACCAAGTTTCAAGTCAGGGAGGAAAAAATGTTTCAATTCCAAGCAATTTTCCGACTTTTTCGTGGCGGGATTTTCCGGAAAATTAGAACAACACGTTATTGTCGAATTTTTTCGTACCAACTAGTCTCTCAGTTTTAAAGCTATCGAGCTGAAACTTTGCACAGTTTTCTTTTTTACTGCACACTGCTGATATGTCGGAACCGACCGGATCGAAAAAAGTTTACCATACATACTTTTTCCCAAGCTGCCGGCTTTTTGTGTGAAAATCGGTTGTTTTCTCCATTGGAATTAACTCCTGACGTCTCCCACTACACTCAACTTTTAATAATTATACGCTTTCATAGATTTGGAAGTTTTTGTCAAAATCGGACGACTATATCTTATAGCTGTCATAGGAACTATCGGTCGAAAAGTGGGTTTTAATGAAAAACTTTTTTGTTTTTAATGTTAACGTAATCTCACTTCAGTGATTGTTAATATTATGCCTTTTAAAAAAAATTTAGAAGTTTTGGTCAAAGTCGGATGACTATATCTTATAGTTCTCATAGAAACTACCGGTCGAAAAGTGGGTTTTTATTTAGAAAAATTGTTTGTTTTAATGCTGGCGTTCTTAAACTCTGATGTATTTAAACATTTGCAAGGGTATAAAAACTTCGGCAAAGACGAAGTTAGCTTAGCCTTCTCGTTTTAGTGTAGTTTGGAATAGTGATCTCAGAAATCAATTTCAAAATTTTTTCATGGCTCCGTTTTTGAAATATAAATCTAAGCAAATTTTACTTTATTTATGGAGGATTTTCATTCGCAAGGCAGAGAATTTTTTCGGAGCAATTGCAAAATATTTTTCCTTTATTTTTTGGCAAGAAACACACAGTCTGCACAAAAAACAAAAGCGGTCTACATCATTTGAGTACTTTTATCCAACCTTGAACTGCAATAAAAACTCCTAATGCTCAACGTTTATTCTTATTTGTGACTAAGATGTGATTTTCATACTAAAAAACTAGCAAAAACTCGATGTTTTAGTTACATATCAATGTCAGAGAGGAATTTTTTAAATGGCGGTATCCTAAATTCCTCTTTGATGTGACTTTGTTTTATTTAGATACTCCTATGTGACTTATTAAACAAAAAGCGTAGAGTTACGGGTCGGAGAGCATGCAAAACATATATTAATAATACTCTCAAGAAGAGGTATGTTTACTTAATTGTAAATGTAGCGTTTATTTTTCATCCGATTTTGATGACTAAGGGCAAAAAATGTTCGTAAGAGATTACCCCATCCTGTCAATATCTGAGACCTGAGCAATTTTTATGGTAAGATTGAAAAAAACTTAATGAAAGGCAGCAAAAAATTGAAAATCATCAAAAACTTTTCAAAAATCCAACTTTGAAGTGCCATAACTTCGTCATTTATGATTGGATTTTAAACAACTGTCGTTTTTTTATAATTTTTTTATCTTTAATTTTTTGTTCAAGTTTAACATATCGGTTGACTAAAACCAGAGAAAATGGGGTTTAGTGGACCTACCTTTTTTCAAAACACTAAAATTGAAAATTTAGCTATATCTCAAAAACCGTTCTACTTTCCACATATCTGAGAGCAGATTTGAATTCAGCGTGGAATTTTACATAAGGATCAGCTATTTAGAAGCCGGGATCAAAAAATTGTTGCATAGTGTAATCGCGTAGAACATTGTTTTTAAATCGGTTAAGTAGTTTGGTTTCAACAACCAAATATATTTCAAAAAAATCAATTTTTGCTCGAAATGCAAGAATTTATTTTTTTTAAACGGGAAAAATAAAAAATAAAAAAAAACTATTTTTATTTTTTTACTGAAGAATCTCACTTTTACGAAGACAATAAGGTATTGGTGAGGAAAATCGTGTCACAAGTACTCCGGATGCATTAAATTGAGTAGAAGAACTGACAGGCAAATTTGAGTATTTTGTGTGTTCAAAAAAATAAACTTGTTTTTTCTTCGTCTTTTGGTCACCTTATGAAGTTTTCCTAGGCGTTTAAAAAGCTGATTTTTATACCCTTGCAAAGGGTATTATAATTTTGCCCAGAAGTTTGCAACGCATAGAAATATTCATTTCCGACCCTATAAACTATATATATTCTTGATCAGGACGACGAGCTGAGTCGATTGAGCTTTGTCCGTCCGTCTGTCCGTCTGTCTGTCCGTCTGTCTGTTTCTACGCGAACTAGTCTCTCAGTTTTAAAGCTATCGAGCTGAAATTTTGCACAGAGTCTTCTTTTTACTGCACACTGCTAATATGTCGGAACCGACCGGATCGGATGACTATATCTTATAGCTGCCATAGGAACTATCGGTCGAAAAGTGGGTCTTTGTGAAAAAACTTTTTTTTTTTAATGTTAACGTCTCCCACTTCAGCGATTATTAATATTAAACGCTTTATACAGATTTAAGTATTGGTCAAAATCGGATGACTATATCTTATAGCTGTCATAGGAACTAGCGGTCGAAAAGTGGGTTTTATTTAGAAAAATAGAGGGAAGCTAACTTCGGCTCGACGGAAGTTTATATACCCTTGGAGCATGATATATGCGGCCAGTTTGTTATATGGCTATACGATATATTCATCAAAAAGTTTTTCTCACTAGAACTACATTTTGGACCAATCGTTCCTATGGCAGCTATATGCTATAGTCATCCGATTTGAATTAAACTTGCCAGAATTGTGTGGTTGTATATAATATTGATCTGTACAAAGTTTGGGAGCGATAGCATTGAAAACAAAAAGTTTTTCTCACTAAGATTTTTTTCAGACCTATCTTTTGTATGGCAGCTATACTATATAGTTGTCCGATTTTGATAAATTTCGGTGAAATTATGTGAAATCATAGAAAACTTATAAATACGACGGTTGGCAGCGATAGCATCGAAAACAAAAAAGTTTTTCTCACTAAAACTACTTTTTCAACCGATCGTTCCTATGGCAGCTATATGCTATAGTCATCCGATCCGGCCGGTTCCGACAAATGTGCAGCGTATTTATACCAAAAGACTTCGTGCAAAGTTTGGTTGAGATAGCTTTAAAACTGACGGAGGAGATAGCATAGAAACAGACACGACGGACAGACGGACGGACGGACGGACGGACGGACGGACGGACAGACGGACATGGCTATATCAACTCAGCTCGTCATGCTGATCAAGAATATATATACTTTATGTGGTCGGAGATGCTTCCTTCTGTGCGTTACAAACATCTGGACAATTTTAATATACCCTCTCCAAGGGTATAAAAATTGTTTGTTTTTATGCTGGCGTTCTTAAACTCTGATGTATTAAAACATTTGCAAGGGTATAAAAACTTCGGCAAAGACGAAGTTAGCTTGGCCTTCTCGTTTTTTTTGCATTTTTCGAGCAAAACATCGATTTTTTTGAAATATTTTTGGTTATTGTTTTCAAACTACTAAATCTGATTAAAAACAATGCTCTCCACGTCTACTGGCAGTTCAATGAACTTTCTATTCATGTCTTGCTTGACTCCATCTGACAATTATGAAGTGAGATATGGCTTGAATTGAAAATACACCTATTCGAGAAAAACGAAAAAAAATTATATTTAAAAAATAGAGGGAAGCTAACTTCGGCTGTACCGAAATTTATATACCCTTGAGCATGATATATGCTGCCAGTTTTTTATATGGAGATACGATATATTCATCAAAAAAAGTTTTTTCTCACTAGAACTACATTTTGGACCGATCGTTCCTATGGCAGCTATATGCTATAGTCATCCGATTTAAATCAAACTTGACAAAATTGTGTGGTAGTATATAATATAGATCTGTACAACGTGGGAGCGATAGCATTGAAAACAAAAAAGTTTTTCTTACTAAGACTTTTTTTCAGACCTATCTTTTGTATGGCAGCTATACTATATGTTGCCCGATTTGCATAAAACTTGCTGAAATTATGTGAAAGCATAAAAACTTATAAATACGGGGGTTGGGAGCGATAGCATTGAAAACAAAAAGTTTTTCTCACTAAGACTTTTTTTTTCAGACCTATCTTTTGTATGGCAGCTATACTATATAGTTGCCCGATTTGCATAAAACTTGCTGAAATTATGGGAGCGATAGCATTGAAAACAAAAAAGTTTTTTCTCACTAAAACTACTTTTTCAACCGATCGTTCCTATGGCAGCTATATGCTATAGTCATCCGATCCGGCCGGTTCCGACAAATGTGCAGCGTATTTATACCAAAAGACTTCGTGCAAAATTTGGTTGAGATAGCTTTAAAACTGACGGAGGAGATAGCATAGAAACAGACGGACAGACGGACAGACGGACGGACGGACGGACAGACGGACAGACGGACATGGCTATATCAACTCAGCTCGTCATGCTGATCAAGAATATATATACTTTATGTGGTCGGAGATGTTTCCTTCTGTGCGTTACAAACATCCGGACAATTTTAATATACCCTCTCCAAGGGTATAAAAAAGGAGCCATGAAAATTCTGTGAAATCGATTTTGAGATCACTATTCCAAACTACACTAAAAAAATATTTCAGTAGAAATGGGTCTTTTTGGCTGTAAACTACTGTTATTTTCCTCAAGAACACTGTTAATTTGTTTGGCCATCAACTTCTCAAATACTTTTGGAAGAAATGGCAGTATGGATATTGGCCTGAACTCATTCGATGTCTTTGGTATTGGGATAATTTTCGCTATTTTCCATTTGTCTGGGAATGTAGATGTTGTGAGCGCTGTATTTATTATGAATAATATGATCTAAGATTTTGGGTAGCAGGATTGAAAGAAATTTGGGATCCAGTCCAACAGCAATATTGCATTTGACTTAATATTAAGGATAGAATCTAGGACATAGATACTTTTCAATTATTATCACAAATTTTTATTTAGAGAGGAACCTAAGGGAAGACAAGAGAAGAAGATAAAATAAAACAGTTAAACAAAGAAAGAAAGGAAATGAGATTGATACAGCTTTTGCTAACATACAGGGGGGAAAATGCAATACTCTGGCTACAAAGAATTTATTTTCATAGATATATACACAGGTCCAAGTTTGAAGGTAAGAAATTAGTTCGAAAGTCCAGATATTCAAATAATCACCCCCTAGAAGACGGCGTGAAGAGTATTGGTTATAGTAACGTAAGTAGAATAATTATTACAAAAAGATACACAGCATCATTATCCCCCCAATCACCATTGGAACACTCATCCTTTATTCGAAAAACAAACAAGAAATAAACATCTGTATCTCATATTGCACTTAAATGCTCTAAAATATAGAAATATAAGAAAACAAGTTTTCATATATTTTTGTCAATATAATAAAATAATACGGAGACGTATTGATATATTGTTCACATATAATGGATAAATAAAAGACATGTAAAAGAGATCCAAAGATCATTGTAAAAACAGCAAACTAAACCAGTATTTAAGAAACCCTCTAAAAGCCAAAGACAAAAGTCGCATTTTATAGTTAACGAGGACGTTAACATTCTTAATGAG
>JAEIFU010003492.1:0-27894 GCA_018904235.1 Lordiphosa stackelbergi | reverse complement strand
AATGTTTTATTTTCAAAATTTCAAAAACATTGCTGAATTTTTTAAGTTTAGAAAATAAAAGAAAATAAAAATAAGTCTTTCTGGTGACCTTTTTAATTGAAAATCGTAGTACTTATTTAGGCAGGCTCTATGTCATTTAAGTTATGGATATGTCCATATCTCTTCTAAAACAAGACGCTCACAACACAACAAAGGAGGTTGGTTGACGAGTATAACGCTATTTCATGAATACCAATTCAATCTTCAGCTGTCTGCGCCTGTCCTTAGTGTGTTAGCAAAAGTTGTCTCATGACAGAATTGCTTATGACTGTTTGGGAATCCCAGAGTCAGGTTGTGAAAATCCGACGTCAGCAGCAAACGCCAAAAACACTAAAATAATAACGCTCTCTTCAAACTTAAAAAATTGAATTTCGACGCGCTAGAATGGCCGTCTGGCCCAATGTGTGCTGTGGTAAAACTTTTTCAATATTGTAAAAAAATAGAGAAAGCTAACTTCGGCTATATCGAAGTTTATATATCTTGGAGCATGATATATGCCTGCCAGTTTGTTATATGACTATACGATATATTCATCCGATTTTGATAAAATTCTCCAAAATTGTGTTGAAACAGATAACATTAATATCTGGAAAGTATAAATACGCTACCATGAAAACAAAAAGGTTTTTCTCACTAGAACTACATTTTTTCGACCGATCGTTTGTATGGCAGTGCTGTATGCTATAGTCTTCCGATCTGGCCGGTCCCGACAAATGTTACCAAATTTGGTTAAGATAGCTTCAAAACTGACGGAGGGGATAGCATAGAAACAGACGGACGCACGGACAGACGAACATGACATAACTCAACTCGTCATGCTGATCAGGAATATATATACTTTATGTGGTCGAAGATGCTTCCTTCTATGCGTTACAAACATCCATCAATTTCAATATACCCTCTCCAAGGGTATAAAGAAAACAATTTAAAAGTAGGTAAATAATTCTGATGAAATTAGTATTACAAATGGTGACTGAGAGATTTCCTTTGCATATTCTACAATGAAACAGATTCCATATTTCGTTGAAAGGGTAGACACGACTTTGAAAATTCATTGGAAATGTCCATGGATTTCAGCATAAGTTAATAAAACATAAGTTTCTTAAGAAAAACACAAACCATTCACTGTACGTTTTTTTTCCGAGTGCAGAAATGCTTCTGGGGCAGGTAATGCTCACCCACTTGAAATGGCGTTTAAGTGGAATCTTGTAAATTTAATGTTTTAGCCTAATAGAAAAATGGTGCACATATATCTGGTACATCACGAGCAAGCCACATCTCCACAACCCAAAGAACGAAGAGGGCTAAAAATGCGGGAACAAAATAAAAACTCAAGCCAGACCCAGCAAATGGAAACAGCTGCCCAAATCCCGGGCTCAATGCGACTCTCAGGCACTAAATAAAATACCAATTGAAGGCATTGCAGGCACCATGGATGAGTAGCTGCTGTTCAATGTTGGTTGCAGTTACATCACCTCAACCGGAATCTTAAAGCGGGCCGGGTGGGCAGAGCGAGGTTTTTGCTTTTGTCACCGCAGGACATTTGCCGCCTGGCTGAGCTGCTGCTGCTTATACAATTCGGCATTGAAATTGCCACTGCTCTGCTAGGTGCTTGCTGCTGACACTGGCATTGCCACTGCTCCGACAGTCTCAAGTTTAGTGTCGTGGCCGGGGCCCCGATGTGGCGGTGGATGTCTTAGTCTGTTGCATTTCAATGCGTCTAATTGAATAACTAACAAAGCGTTGAAGTTGTTGGACTGCAGCACGCCTCGCTGGCCATATTGAAATTCATCCACTCTGACAGCTTAAACAGATTTTGACAGCTCGTCACGTTTTTTATGAGTGTATTTCGGATTGTCCCTCATTTCTACTCCCTGCCACTGCCACGGCATGTCTGTGAGTGTGTGAGTGGATGTGGGTGTCTGTGTGGGGTGACTGTTGCATTACTGATTACACTTCGTGTTGTGTAATTTGTCAGATTGACACTTTGTAAATCAATATCAATACAGGTACAAAAATTACATGTCGGCCTAGAAGTATTCACTGTCAGTGTCAATGCAAGCCGGCAGCAGCCATAGCATTTCGATCCTTTCCACATCCACAGTAGAGCTCGCAGGTGGATAACGCGCATTCGAGAAGGGTCTAGTGGATAAATTGGAAATTGCGCAACTTCTTATTAAAAATTTGAGTGCGTCATGTGAGCAGGTAATTTTTACTAAGAAGATTTTCCTTCTGTTCCGGGAAAGATGTTGAGTGCAATGTGAGTTAAGGGAAATTTTGGCCAAGTTAATGCCTTAAAAGTCAATTACCGCAGCCTGAGACCCACCTGGTGTTGCTAGCGACCCCATCCCGGGCATATCCCGACGCTGCTCAAGACTCCAATGAAGACTGCTAGCAAAGTTTCAGAGAGGAAAAATTGTTATTATTTCCTTTTGATGAAATTCAAGAGTGTATAGTTTCTACGAAATGCCAAGGTGAGCTATCTTTTGGCGTTAAAAAAGAGAACTGGACCTACATTTTTAAACCGAATTCGAACGGAGAAGTGTGATAAGCTTCTACATGGCCACTTACTTCACAGCTGACGGCAAAAGCTGATGACGGCAACTCACACTTATACACAGAAAAACAAGTAAAAAGTAGGTTATTCTGCTCATAACTGAACTATCGTTCATCCGATTTTTACCAAACTGGCGGACCGATAAATAATGCTGATTGCCAAACGAATGATAAACAGACAGAAGGTCACGGCTACATCGACTCGGCTTTTGATGCCGAATATATCTACTTGCAAGGTCGTAGATGCTTCCTTTTCGCTGTTACATATATTTGCACAAACCGATTATTCTCTGTATGCTTTCGATACAAACTAATAAAAGGTTATAGATCCGTTGTTGAGAACTATAAGGGTATTTTAAGGTTTTTTGCATTTCCAAAGGCTTTTGAGAGAATTATAACTGCATCATTTGTGAAGATCCGTTACTTCACCTTTCCAACAAGGATATGTGAAGCGTCGATCTATTACCACTAATGAATAGAGTTTACATCATTGGTGAAAAATGTTTCCTAAAATGTGTTATTTATATAAATTTTGGTGAGGCTTTTGTTTCTGTTAATCTATCCTTTGCTGATTTTTAAATTGGGCTTAATCGGGCTTAAATCACCTTTTCAGCTGGATTTCTGATTACAAAAATGGATGAAGTCATGCAAGATATGAGTAGAAAAAAACCGCCTAAAAAAGTTATTTAAAAATCCAAACACTAGAAAAACAGATATCGATAAACAAAATCTATGAACAAACATGGGTGTGAGCAATTGAGTGCAGAAAAAGTGTTATTTTTGAGATTTTTAAAAATACATTTTAATTGCTTCGACTTTTGTTCTGTTCTGGAATATTTTTTCTGATCTGGCTATTCGCTCATTTTAATATTGACCAAAAGACTAGAATATACAAAATTGTTTTTGTAAACACATAAAATACTTAAGTGTGCCTATTAGTCAGTTCTTACACTCAAGTTTATACACAGATTTTCTTTACGAATAGCTTATTTTCTTCGTAGATATGCGAGTTTTAAGCAGAAAAAGAAAATATACAACTTAAAAATGAAATTTCTTGCGTTTTGCGAAAAAAAAAATAAGATATAAAAATATAAAATAGGACGGGATTGAGAATATAAACGAGAAGGAAGCATCTCCGACAGCAAAATATCTTCGTGATCATGTCCGTCTGTCCGTCCGTCTGTCCGTCCGTCTGTTTCTATGCTATCTCCTCCCTCAGTTTTAAAGCTATCGTAACCAAACTTTGCCCGAAGTCTTTTGGTACAAATACGCTGCACATTTGTCGGAACCGGCCGGATCGGATGACTATATCATAGCTGCCATAGGAACGATCGGTTGAAAAAGTAGTTTTTAGTTTTCAACGTTATCGCTCCCAACCGTATTTAAAGTTTTCGATGATTTGACACAATTCACTGAGAATTCTTCTTATTAAAAATCGGACAACTATATAGTATAGCTGCCATACAAAAGTTTTAGTATAAAAAGCTTATTTGTTTTCAATGCTATTGCTCCCAAACTCGTTACTGATTAATATGATATGCTAACACACAATTTTGTCAAGTCTGATCCAAATCGGATGACTATAGCATATAGCTGCCATAGGAATGACCGGTCGAAAAATAGTTTTAGTGAGAAAACTTTTTGTTTTTAATGGTAGCGTGTTTGTACGTTTCAGTTATAAATATTATCTATCTCAACACAATTTTAGAGGATTTGATCAAAATCGGATGAATATATCGTATAGCTGCCATATAAAAAACTGGCAGAAATAAATCATGCTGGGTATATAAACTTCGGTCGAGCCGAAGTTAGCTTCCCTCTATTTTTCAGAATCCAAATCGGTTGATTTTTCGCGATTCTATACGCTTCTAAACGTTTTATTATTTTCGATGCATGACGAGTAAACGATGAGGCACGATGGACGCTCACGGACGGAGTTCATACCTGAGCCAGGTGGGGACCTTTCCTCCTTATTTACAGTCAGAATACAAACTAGATGTACCACTAGAACTATTCCAATCATTAAAAGTCCATAAAAAAATATTTTTTCGACTTTTGGCCAGCTTTTTGGGATTTGGGACCATAGTGAGACGGTCGGGCAGACGGCCCGACTATAACAAACTCTGTACACGGTGCAGAAGCTGAATGCAGCGCTGCCGCTGTGCTCATCTCTAAGATTTTCTCTCTCTTTCTCTTTCTTTCTTTGATAAATGCAATGCGGTGTGGGAGATATGACGTTATCTCAAAAAATAAATCTGCCTGCAAGTATAAGAAGCATTTGTCCCATACATGTCAAACCTCTATCTCTTACCATATCTGAGATCTGTTTGTACATACGGACGAACAGACGGACGGACATTTCTATATCGACTCGGCTGTAGATGCTGGTCGACTCAGTCCTATTACTTTCCGGACAAACCCTGTATGATCTCGGATTTTTGGTCTTGGTCCAAAGGGATTGAATTATCTGCCAGCTAAGTCAACCGAAAGCAATGCTAAATATCGTACAGGCACGGAGAATGTGTATTAGATAGAAACTTTGCTCAGTCAACAGCGCTTCTGTTAGAAATAAGTCAGCTGTTCGCTTTTACTTACGCTCTCTTGATACTTTTCTGTCAGCTGTTAACTGTCACCTACGCCCTTTGAATATATTTGGGAATATGGTCGTCTCGCTCTAACCACATTGATTTCCTACTGGCACTGTAAGTATCTTTTTGGGCACTATCGTTAAGCACCAGCAAAATTGAGAGACAGCGCAAAGTTTATCTCTAGTAATAATTGCTCCATGGTACAGGAAAATAATCTCCTGGCGAATGTTGGATCAAGGTGAAGAAGCACTATAGAATATGGAAAATGTCGGTCCCGCAGAGAAAATGGGACACACAAACTAATCAATTAGCAACTACTAAGGAGATGGTCGGGGATCACGTATTTTTAAATGGTTGTCAATTCGGCATGGCAGGGATCTATTCTGATAAATTGTACCATGTGGAATCCATAAAAATTCCCAAAATTAGAAGTATCATTGTCTGAAGGTTTTCGGTTGGATTCAGCATTTATCAGTTCGGTTCAGAATCGGTTTGCATTTCTGATTTATCTGCATTGTTACCCAAGCTGTAATTAGAGCATTTGAGGCCAAGTCTCTGCTGCTCATTGAATGAAATCACAGCAGAGTCAGACACTCCGCATGTAGGTGGGCGACTACCATAAGCAGATTAAGTTTGTTTCAGATTTGCCAGCAATGCCATTTGAGATTGATATTGCAGCATTCAGTTGGATGTTGTGAATAATTATTGAAATGCAAATTATATTATTAAGCCAACTAATACAGTTTATTTATAAGGTGCAACCAATCCGAAAATATACAAAATGTAGTTGCCATTTCTAAATTTACTTTGCTCTTTTCCACTTGCCCTCATATTTTCTAATCAATCGGGCATGCCACAAGGGAATGACTGATGTCTGAGCGCCCAGGTTTGACAGCCACCCCCCTTTATATCTATCTGTCTATCTCTCTATATAGTACACTGCAGCTCGAAGATTGCATCGAAGCCTGAAATATCCAAATCAATTATGCTAAGTGTATTTTCTAGGCATGTTTACAAACAGAACTGACCTTGTGCTGTGGTTTCATGTTTCAGAAAAAATTAATAAGCACCTCAATGGCACATCGCCTTTGGTTCCATACCTTTCAGCTACTTGCAAATAATTAAACAATCTAAGGAATAAATTAGTTCCGGTGTTGAGTATCACAGTGTCCTTATGCATGTTATCAATAGTTTCATTAATAACAAAATTAGTTGCAGAAAGTGAAAGCCACCCAACGTAGTTACGAATGGACTGAAGAGTCTACAAGCCACTTGTTCGACTTCTGGTCTGGTCATGTCAATGGCTTGCGTTGAATGCGTGTTAAATAAAACATTTACAGAGAACACTCGCCCACATGAGATATTATGTTTCAGTCATTTTGTACAAGTTGAACACGGTACAGATTTTCTCAAAATGCAAAATCTGAAGCAGCACAATGAGGACAGATAACTGAATTTTTTACTATGACTATAACGATAACTTTTTCGAAAATGTAAGAAACTATTCGGATGTGAAAACCCGAATTTCAAATTCCAACCAAATTAAAACCCTACACCACTTCTTGGTGTCTCAGAAATCTTTTTCAGTTGGTTTCAAATCTCTCATGTTTTAGTTGAAGATTCAGCAAAATTCACCACCCAAATAATTTTGCAGGGACCGTAAATAATAGTTATGGGCTTAAAAAAATTGATGCCCAAAAAAAGCCCCCCAGAAGTGTGGGAATTTTGATAAGCAAAATTATAATCGAAAATTTTAACAACATTATTTTTCTGAATAGGTTTCATTAAATGATTTAACTATTAAATTTGTTTTCATATTAAAATTTGAGATTCAATAATTGTTAGCAAAAGCTGCCGATTGTTATCTATTAAATCTTAACATCTATATATGGTGCGGCCATCAGTGTACCAACAAGGGCTAAGGGTTCCCAAGTCATACCAAAATATTTTTAAATTTTGCATTTTATTATTGGAGAATATGACTTAAATTTGAACTATAATCTATACTTATAAATCTGTAGGCCCGACTGACTGACAGACTGATATATTATTAACCCACAACCAAAAGTGCATATCCTACAGATCTAAGATTTTGCATAAACCTTCGTTTAGTTATGCAGGCGCGCACTAAAAAGAAAATTTGGAAAATTTGCCCGCAAAGTGAGCCAAAAAAGCCAAAGAAAAATTTGTATGGAGCACATAACATGCTAAGATAAAAATATGTTGACCGTATTTCAAAATAAAGAAGTCGGAATTTTACAGAGCTTGCAGCCAAAAAATGTACATTCATATGCAGCCAAAGAAAAGTAACGGAACTGTGGCGCTCAGATAATATTTTGGACTAAACTGTTTTTCTAAGAGCGCGAGAGAGAGTGAGCATGAGAGGAATCACACTTACACACATTAGGTCTCAGACAGCCATTCATCTCTTGGCTCTCTGATACAGATGACAGCTGCTACATGTGTTAGAATGAGGGGGGAGGGGAAAGAGTGAAGAGCGGTGGAAGATGGAATGAAGGGTGGGGAAAAAGTGGTGAGCAGGTGACGAGGAGGTGGGGCAAAAACGCGAAAGCCAATTTGAATTGAAATATAATTGAAGAGTGCTGATGCACTATTGCACAGTTCTCTTATAATATCGCTAGTCGCGAAATTCACTGTGCCACTTGACTGGCATACATATAATTCCAGAATTTTCGAGCTCCCAGATAATTTGTATTTTTCCTTTAGGATGGGATGGGTTCAGCTAGTTTACTATAATATTGCATCATGAAAAATATAACACAATCAAAAAATTTCAAATGAACTCATAACTAGAAATGGCGAAAAAAAAAAATTTGCCAGAATTGCAACCCTGTTTTAGAGATGAAACTTTATATAGGACACAAACCTTTCAACTAGATTCTCAAATAAGAAATTTAAATCTCTTGAAGCTCTGTAGCTCTGACGGATTTTTAGAGCGCTTTGCAAACCAACCGAGGCCGAAATCTCTAGAGAATTCCAGGACACCCACCATTAAATACACTTATACATTAAGGTGCAAATAGCCAGAAAAAAAATGATCAAACTTTTTAGTTCGAATTCTGCATTAAGTTCAGCTGTCCCTAAGAGCTACTTACCACACTAACGAGTTTAATTTCTTTGTTTTTTAGGCTTAGTACTCAAATGAGCTAAATCGACTCCGGTATCAACTTGATCGATATTGATCCCAATGATCTAATTAGAAAATTCGTGCAATAACTATCTGAAGTTGAAAATACGTACCTGACTTCTGAAGCGTATAATAATTAAGGTCCATGTTTTAACTTTGTATGTGTTGATCAATGTGATGTCCTATCTTCTATCCTTAAAGTAAAGTCAAACGCCATTGGACTAGATGAAATGGACCCCAAATTTATGCCTGGAAAATAGCAAAAATTCTGCCGATTTCAAAAAACAAGAATGAGCATCGTCCAATCTCCATATTACCGTTCTTATCTAAAGCATTTGAGCAAGTCATGTCTAGTCAAATATCTAAGTTCATGCAGGAAAACTCTTTGCTGAATGACAGACAATCAGGATTCAGAAAACAACGAAGTTGCACTACTACCGTAATTAAAGTCAGTGAAGATATACGACGAAATATGGACAAAGGCAACGTAACATTTTTGACTTTGCTAGATTATAGCAAAGCGTTTGATTTAGTCAATCACGAGATTCTCTGCACAAAGCTTAGTAGATTATATAATTTCTCCAGTACAGCATTAAAATTGATGAGCTCTTACTTGCATAACCGATTGCAAGCAGTAGCTACTGTGAATAGAAGATCATCCTTTCTGTCACTAAATCGTGGCGTCCCGCAAGGATCAGTTCTTGGACCATTACTTTTTTCGATATATGTCAACGACCTCCCATGTGTTCTGTCTAAATGTGAAGTTCAAATGTATGCAGATGATGTCCAGATGTATGTTAGTCGCCCGTTAAACAAAATTTCTGAATGTGTTGATGTTTGTAATAGTGAACTTGAGCTGGTACGGAGTTGGGCAATGAAAAATGGTCTAAAAATCAACCCAAAAAAGTCAAAGTGCATTGTTGTATATAAAAAGTCATTTGATACAGGCTGCTTACCAAATATAAAGATTGATGGTACAAGTATAGGCTACGTTGAGCGAGCAGTAAATTTAGGTTTTACATTTAACAATATTTTATCATGGGATGATCACATAAACAAAGCAATTGGCAAAACGTACTCCATAATCCGATATTTAAATATAACGAAAAGTTTTATTCCAACACATATTAAACAACTGGTTGCAAAAACATACATAGCACCTTCGCTTTTATACGGTGTGGAAGTGTTTGGTAGTTGTAGTGCAAAGTCTAAATCTAAACTTAATGTTGCTTTCAACAATATAGCTAGGTATGTCTACAACAAAAAACGATCAGATCACATATCTGAATTTGCAGAGAAAATTTTTGACATTCCGTTAAACTCGTGGATCTGCTTGAGAGTTCTCATTTTCCTGCACAAAACAATTAACACCTCAGAGCCTTCATATCTGTATGAAATACTAAATTTTGCTGCGTCTCAACGAACTAAAAATCTAATCTGCCCTAAAAATGAACTCGCTACCTCTGACTTGCATTTCTTCCCATTTGCTATTCGCCTATGGAATCATTTACCAAACAGTATAAAATCAATAAAAAGCGCACCACTATTTAAGAAAAGTTTAGAACTCCATCTCAAACAATAGCACAAATATAACTAATTTATACTTTTTTTTTTTATTACTCTCTCTTTGTGTTTTTAATTTTTTTTTTCCGTTTTTTGTAATTAGTGATTGGTTACGAATAAATTAGTATTTTTTAAGTTAGTATATTTTTGTATTGTTTTCAAGTCGATTTCAACCTGTGATTAGTGCCATAAACATAAGTCTCCGTGTACTTGTAGCACTAAGAAAAAAAATAATAAACAACAACAACAAGCAAAATTCTTTGTTAACAATATTTTGTTGGTCTTACAAAAAGCCCGTCTGACAGCTGGTCTAGTCGATAATTCGGAATCAAAAATGATTAGGTATAGTTAGAAAAACGATTTAAATAGATATAGATCCTGGCCAAACGCATAAGCTTTCTGGACTCTCTAATGAAGAGATTGCAAAATTTTTGGATTTGATGAAATCCGATGCTCATAGCCGGGGATTTTGCTTCAAAACGCTCACGTTATCATTTGTATGGTCATGTTTGTTTCTCATTTCGTATTAAATGCATCCGAATTCTGTAGTCTTTGGATTTTTTTGTGGCAAATGACCGCCATGATGTGAATATGTATAGATGTATTGGTATTTTAGAGTTAAGGTATTTTTAAGAAATCAAATGATGGTCACACCGCGGAAAGTGAAAATAAAATGATTGAGAGAAATTAAGTAAATAATTTATAAATAAAGCACCGAAAACCGAAAAACCTTCGTTTACAAATGAAGTCGCTGACTTATCCGTACATCTCATCAGCTCCGTTCCCTCGCAAAAAATGCAATTTCAGTCTTTGAAGGCGGGAGACCGTACAAATTGCTTTGGAGCAGGGGCCGGCAAAACACACATGCTCTTTTTGGCGTTGCGTGTGTGTGTGTAGCCACGATCATTTACCACTTTTTTGTTGTTGCAAAGAGAACAGAATAAGCTTGTATATTGTCCGTGTGTCGACTTCGCTGCCAAAAGAAGTATTGTATACACAGAAGTTACGGACGTGCCGGACTCTGCTTCCAAGCCAGACAAATGGCTCCGATCGAAATAACATGCCTTTTACTTTGGTGGCAATAATTGGAGGTCCCATATCGTTCGCTAAATTGCTCTTTCCTCTCTAAATCAACCAATGGCCCTTTTTTTATAATTATTTCATTTTTATTTTTACACATTTTTTCCAACTTACGATGTACTGGATATGCTTTAGTTCGTATATTACAATTTATGTTTGGGCTGATGTCTTGAAAGTTGCCAAGGGATGAGTCTCAAAAGTCTTCTTCTGGCTCTGAGACCATTTATCCTTCTTCTTCGCAGTAGTTGCCGATTTGTTTGTTTTATGCTTGATTTTGGTGTCCACCACCACCTTTAAGTATCGCTCCCAATAATCCTCAATCGCAGAAGCGCAAACGCAAAATGCCTGCTGGGCAGGATATCAACCCAAGAGTAGTAGCCTAAGTGAAACCGGGAAGTGTATTGGATCTACTTTGGTTATTAATTTGCCACCAAATTTTGCGACAACAAAAGAACTTAGTGCTCGATATACCATGACCATGGGAAACGCCCACTAATTTGGCCTTTAGAGGGTTAAGGCTTTTTTACCAATATCTAATTTTTTTGAAATTTTTCTTCAGGTTGTTTTCAAATTCTTTTTCCGCTTCCCTTCGCCCCTTTCTTCCTTCCTGCTCTCGAGCATATGAATTATTTTCGAAATACGGGGCACCACCGGGAGGTCTTTTAACTTTCCATTTCCCACCATTACCCTGCAGTACAGAACATACTTGTAGAAAGGAAAATGGGTTTTGGCGTGGATTTCCAAACGGATGATGGAATTGTACCCGTATGTGTGTGCACTCCTCCATCCAGCATTTCTCAATCAATGTCGAAGGGGTTCGCCGTCGTTTTTAGCCCAGGGTGCCAGGCAAACAATTGCTCGACTCGTTAGCCTCTGCATGGCACACAAGTCTCTCGGTCTCAGCCAGACCTTGACAACGGGCCACACGGTCTGGGGCGGCTGCTTCCTTCTTCGGCTTCAGTTTCATCTTTTTTTTTATTATTTGGCTCTCTTGGCAAACAGCCAAAATAATTTCGTAACGTTCGTTTTGGCTGGATGGTTTCGGTGGGGTTTTTGTTTATTCGCCCTCCCCGCCTGCCATTTGTTATACATTCGGATTCTGATTTTCTTGTCGTTTCAAATGACAGGGAAATAATGAAATGAGCTAAATGCGTTTATTGTTCGAGCACACAATTATGCATAATTATTATGTTATTACGTTGTGGTTGCCGGGCAAATTGAGGCGCATCCCAATTCGAGCTACGGCCTGTCGATGGCCATGGCACATGGATTCATGTCTCTGTCCAAGGAGTTGATTGCATAATAACCATTCACACGCACAACAAGTAGGAGGGTCGGTTTCAGGTTAAGTAAGTTACTTGTTACACAAGTCAATAACACGAATAATAATAGCAATAATAATGAAGGGTTCAGCCAGAGGGGGTAGACTTGCGAAATCCTTAGCCTGGCACAGATGCGACTGCAGTTGGTCCTTGGGCAGCCAGAGCAATGATGTGTGACAAAGGCATACCAATCCCTTGCCCACTCACACACACGCTCACCTGCAGATGCCTCGAGGCAGTTGTCGCAACAACGTTCCACAATTGATTTGTGCCACATTTCCACCCGCCCCAATTCCATCTCCTTGACTATAAAAGGCAGGCGGAAATGTTCACAAATTGTGGCAAAATGCAAACATAATGCTCGTAGGTGAAACTTTGAGTGAAGTTATGCATGCAGAGAAATCAAGAACTGAAAGGGAACAACTTAAAAGACAATAATACCGAGCCAAGGCGATAAAATGATAACAGTACGTTCGGTGCACCCATCGGCACGCCAAATTTTGAGAGATGTCAGACGTAAGACAACGCGTGAAGCGCGCAAGAGATTTACAGGAACAAACAGCAGGAGGGAAAGTTGAAATTTACATCAACAGAACAAGTCAATTGTGAAAACTCAAGTGCTTTAAAAAATTTCAAATTAAGCCCATTTCACATTGAATGGGACCGTAAATAAGCAAAATTGCCGTATTTACGCCACTGAAAATCCTCAGGAGATTCAAGAAGTGCCTCTTCATGACGAAAAAGTCACAGTTTGGTGCGGCGTTAGTGCGAAAACGGTCATTGGGCCGTTTTACTTCCAAAATGAAAATGGCCATGCTGTTACCATCAACCAGGAGCGTTATCGCGACATGATGACCAATTTTGTGATGCCAATTATTCGTCGAAAGCGTATGAGGCAGTTCTGGTTTCAACAAGACGGCGCTCCACCGCAAAAGTCGCATAACAATCGATTTTCTGAAGAAATTGTTTCCGGGCCGTTTGATGTCGAAAAGTGGTGATTTGGACGGCCACTGCGTCGCCGACGCGGTTTGTGGGGATATTTGAAGTCAAAGGTTTACGTTAACAAGCCAAGGACCGTAGAAGAGCTCAAGGACAACATTCGTGAAGAAATAGCCGCATTCCGGACGAAATGTTGGCGAAATCGATGGAAAATGCTGCAAAAAGGGCCAATACGCCATCAACGCCAGAGGCGGCCATTTGAGAGATATCATATTCAAAAAATGATGTAAACAAATCTACTGAACAAATTAAATGATTAAGTTGCATCAAATATGTTTTCGTTTCTCTCCTCACTAGTAACAGAACAACGTTAGTAACAGAACATATGTTCTAGGTATGCAAAAGTCTTTTGTTGTTATCTATTTTTAGAATGCTTTTGCATAATTCTTCTTGGTCATCATTCTTAGTACCGTTATCACACATTTGAGTGGCGAGATTTGGATTTTCTTAGGAAATAAGTTTATGTGCAAAAACCAATTAGTGTGCATTTAATGGTCGGCGTGCAACAAATTGGATGTGTTTTGATAAAAATGAAAAGTTGAGAGTAAATTAAGTAGTTGTTGCAGAAACACAAAAAAAATTTTTAAATTTTCCTAAGATGCCGCGGAACACATTTATCAGCTGAGGAACGCGGACGAACCAAGGATTGAACGAAGGTGGGGCTACCATCACTGAAATAGCTTCCAGAGTGTCCGACACAGAAATACGATAGCTAATTTCTTAAAAATCAAGCCCATGGTCAGATTAAACGCAGGGCAGACCGAGCCACATCGACGATAGGTGCAAGCGTGAGATTAAGCGCCTGGCTGTAAACAATCAAATGTCTTGTACAGGCATTAAACGTCATTTAGAGCTCAATGTTGGTAGAAGACGGATCCATCAAATTTTAACTGAAAATTGTAACCTTAAACATAGTTCCCGGGTGGCTGTACCGATGCTATTGCCACGCCATCTTAAGGCTCGTTTGGCGTTTGCTGACAGGTACAAATTTTGGACCGAAGAATTCCGAAACGTTATTTTTTTCGGATGAAAAAAGTTTAATCTTGATGGTCCTGAGGCTGTCATAAGTATTGGCGTGACTTAAGAAAACCAAGAGAAACTCGCCAAAAGAGGAATCACGGCGGTGGATCACTGATGATTTGGGCCTGTTTCGGATATGCAGGAAAGTCTCGGCTATGTTTTATTCCAATAAGAACAAACTCAGAAATCTATATTCAATTGCTGGAGAGTGAATTAATAGATTTTGCAGACGATCTTTACGAAGATAGATGGATTTTTCAACAGGACAACGCTCCAATCCACACACAAAAGCCACAAAGGCTTATTTTTCTTCAAGAAAAATACCGTACTGGAGTGGCGGTACGTCCCGACTTGAACCCAATTGAGGACCCTGGGGTATCCTCAGCCAGGATTTATAAAGGTGGGAGGCAGTTCGACTCAACTAATTTTAAAGTACGCTTTGCTTGCAGAATGGGAGTTAATAATCAATGAAACTATCCAAAATCTGGCAGATTCCATGCCAAACCGCCTTGCAAAAGTCTTAGAGGCAAAAGGAAAGCACATTAACTATTAAAGTTGATCAAAAGTTTGAACTTAATACAAAATTTTAAGAACTATATAAAATGCACATATACTTATTTCCTAAGAATGAAATACATTTGTTAAATAACAATTTTTGTTAATAAATATTGAAGTACAGTAATAAAAAAAATAATTTTTAAAAAAAAAAATAAATTACGCTGTTTCATGAATACCAATTCAATCTTGCAATAACTTAATTTAATGAGCTGAGAGAAGGTACCTCATGACGGAACTGTTATGACCGCTTGGGAATCCCAAAGGCAGGCTTGTAGCAAAATCCGAATTCACAAACAAATGCCCAACTCACTAAAGCTTTGAATGTGTGCATGCCCCGTATCCGCTTACTGTAAGTATGAACAGTTCTTGATTCAAAAACGATTGTACTCATTTTAAAAGCATTAAGCCTTTTTATCTTAGAATGTATCGTACTTAATTTAGGTACTTCCAAAAATACTTGAAATGTTCTTAAAATTTTAAGTACAAAACACCTAATAATCTGCAAGTCCTTTTTTTCTGCGTCCCCAAGTCTGCAAGCCGGTTCCAATGCGGTTAACCCCGATTCAAAAGTGGTTCGGTAAGGTTTTAAACTTAAAATTTGGTGTGTAGGTTAGTAATAAGAAGTTAGATATTTTACTGGTTCAGTAACGCTTACAACCGGTTCAAAATTGGTTCAGAAATTATTTGAACTGCTGGATATTTGGAGTGAAGGTATAAAGTATTGAGTTTAGGTAAGGTTAGGTTGTGATGGCGACAAGTCGCTGTCCCACTTAGGCCACTTTCAGCCCATTGCGGTTCCCTGTTAACCCTTAAAGCTGAGGGGGGTCCTCGGCCTTGGATTAAAGTATTGTTGCCACATGACACTGACCAATGAAGCTCCTTTACTTACAAGTTTCGAGGAAAAGTCACTATTTGGTTTTTAATCAGATATACGGGCCTGCATAAACACAACTGTTTCTCTCTGTCACAAGCACTTCCTCACACACACACACACAAAGCCTCTCACCTGCTTAACTGCAACAGGGCGCAATGCAATTTTTCATAGCATACAAAACGGGGCAACAGCTTGCATTAATGGCGCGCTGTCAAAATAAGAAAAAAATCGTTGCCTGTGTGAGTGTGTGCGAATTCAATCAGTGCAGATGGCATTTAAAGTGGGCACAGCAAAGAATAAGATGCCAAGCGAACAGCAATTACTATAAATGTTAATGGTCCGTGTGCAGTCAGCGCGCATAAGCCCCCCTCTGCCGCCTTTCATCCGCTCAGCTGCATATTGTTTACCTCTGATGTCTGAGTTAAGCCACCGTCCTGCCGGACAGCGGCTGTCAAAGTGCGCAATGCAAGCCGCCTGGGGATTGCCATGCAAAATTGTAATAAAATCCGGATCACAGATCAAAGGGCTTAACCGTAGCGAACGAGTGGTGTGACTTATGCCCGTGCTGGCAAGGGGATTAAG
The DNA here is from genome assembly GCA_018904235.1 of Lordiphosa stackelbergi. Taxonomy (NCBI): domain Eukaryota; kingdom Metazoa; phylum Arthropoda; class Insecta; order Diptera; family Drosophilidae; genus Lordiphosa; species Lordiphosa stackelbergi. The sequence continues at coordinate 11,565 of JAEIFU010003492.1, read as the reverse complement.
CTAATCGAGAGCTGCCCAGGCGTTGATTAATAGGTGTGAACGTGGCAGTAAAATGCTAATGAGAGCTTAGCAAATTGAAAATTCGCAAGTAGGCCAAGTCGTTGTCGGCTGCCCTCATCGCCCCTATGGCCAAATGTTTGTTTGCAGCCGTTTTGCATAAATTTGCAATGTGCATTCGCACATGTGGCCGCTGTAGGGCTGAACACAACACACAAAAACGACATGCACTAAGTGGCAAAGCCCGACCCCCTTCCCCTTAGCGGCTGCCTTCCCTCTTGCTTCTTGCTCTTTGGCAAGGGCCAAGCGGCTTACGTGCTTGCAGAGTGAAAAAAAACACTGCATACTTTGTAGCTTGTGCGGATTTGAGATAACTTTTTGGTATGCAGACCGAAGCGAAAGAGAAGTATTTAAAAATAAATAAATACAGATGGAATTAATACAAATTGCTCGAAATAAACTCGGAAATGTGAGAGAATTTCAATGGTGAAAAAAATGGTCATTGACCAGCGTTTTTTTTTTTTAGATTTATTAAACCTCTACCTTGTTTGTAACTATTGTTGATGCGGAGAAGAAGCGAGAAGGGAACATTTTCGACCCTAAAAAGTATATATCGCTCACTTACTTCAAGACTGGCATAACTCAAAATATACGATTTTTGACTTAATGATGCAGAAATGTTCGCTGTGTTGTGTGCTATTTTGTGTAAAAATACTATTTTCGTATTGATATCTCTTCTACTTTCCGTGTAAGATGATAATATGTCGCAATATCATTTTGCAGGTTCGTTTGCAGGTTCGATCGTGCTTGATATCAAGCAGTTTTGATATCAAAAGTACGGTAAGGCGAAATATTCTTAGACCCAAGCCGAAAATCATCAAATTATAGCGAATTTTCCACACTTACTCGTCGTGGTGGTTGGATGTTAACTTAAACTAGAGCTGGAGAAACATCGATGGTAACATCGATGCATCTAGGTTTATGTCAAAGCTGCAGACATCGATGATTTTTTTCACAATCGATGTTTTAGCAACCCGACTTAAACAAGAAGAACTTCTAGAGATTTCATTTTCTAATTAGAAAATCTAGTTGGAACACCAGATGTTCCAGTTGATGTTCCATCTCTAAAAACAGGGCTGAATCTCTCACCAAAAAATTTCCCATAATGATTATTTTAAAATTCAATTTTAAGTCGCAATTTCCACCAATATAATGCAAAATTTAAAAATTTGTTGGCGCCAAACATGAGTTATTAGTTTCCATCCCTTAATCCGCTAGCTGTCATGTAGAGGGCGCCACTTCGACAAAAGGCGCTAGTGAAAAAAAGCTTTGCAAAATCTCCTAACAAAACATTAGAGGTTTAAAACCAACCAAAAGAAATTTCTGTGGCACCTAAGAATTGAAATTCGGTTGGAATTTGGTTGAAAGAGGTTTCTGTGGCACCCCCGATTATGTATGAATATCCATTTACATGCCATAATCAAAAAATGTTCGATTTATTAAAACTCACAAATTTTCCATGACTTGAACACACACTCCCTCTTTTAGTTCAAGAAATCTTCCGACTTCCCTGCCTTAACGACGTGATTTCCAAATTTTAGCGAATTGTGAATAACTAAAACAGTCCAAACTACAAAAAATTATTTTATAGCATTATTCGAGAAGTCGACTCCCGGTGGAATAGTTTATATTTAATAATATAGTGACCATTTATCCACAATTTTACTCCAAACTCTAAGCAACTCCAAAAGTCCCCAAATAGAAACTTTACAAGAAATATCAGAAATCCTTACCTCTTAGAAAAGGATGCCACTTTGCAAATTTCTGGCAGAAAATATGCGACTATTTCACTAATTATCCCACTAATATGCTAGATGCAGCAAAACACACAAAATGTGAAGTGAACTTAAGACTGTCCAAGCTGTCTGAGCCCACTAAAAGAAGTGGCTTACAAATATTTATGTATTCCGGCAACATCCACAAGCTTCTGAAAGGAGATTCAGTAAAGCTGGACAGACCCTGTCTGACCTTAAAGCCAAAGAATTGGAAGCGTTTAATGTTCCTTTATAAAAACTTAAAAAATTTTCAAAATACTTAAAAGGAAATATTTTATCTAGAACCCCAGAAGGGACATTAGTCTTACAATTTATCAAATATTCTCTATTTATTTTCAATTTAATCTCAAGCAAGAAAGTTCTTTAGTGCTATATCACCAGACTTTTAAATTTTTAAATAGGCATCGATGTTTCTCCAGCTCTAACTTAAACCACTTTGGCATGTAGCCTAAAGGGTCTTGTATTTTCACAAATTTTGTTTCATTTAAATCAGCTGGATGGACAAAGTTACAGCAGGCTAGTCCCGAAAAAATGAATTAAAATATATGCCAGGACAATAAATGTATATGGGATATATTAAAAAACCACATGATCTAACATAAACATTACATTAAGTTACAAGCAAATGTACAATAACATTTTGGCAGTACTAGATTCAAATAGTTTTTCCCCAAATTTATATTTTCTTAATACCAAACAACCTTAAGAAATGACAGCACATTTTTATGAAGGCCCAACGAATGGGCAAAATGAGTTCCGCGCTCACCATGATCTCCGGACTTAGCCCCTTGTGACTATTATGATTTTCCAAATTTAAGCAATTGGCTGGCAGAAAGAAATTAGAGTTAAGCGTCTATTTGTGAGTGTTACGGAAATTGACCATTCTTATTATATGGAGGAATGATCTTTAGTTCGTATTTATTGGTTCAACGAGACGGGAAGTTTTATGAAAAATTTGGTCTCTTTAATTTTTGGGAACGACTTAGGAATCTATACGTTCCCAATTAGGGGCAAGCAGAGCTGATCATGCTGGGAATTGCACAATCTTCATATAGTTACTAGAAATATGCGAGGGATTCCAGAATTTTCGAGCGGTAATGGGATGGGTGTACTAGGTTGTCCCAAAATAATCAAAGTATTTTTTTTTACGCATACCCTTTAAGTCTTTTACTTCTAAGTCAAAACAGTTATAAATAAAATTTTAAGAAGGTAGAACCCGAGCCAACTTACATTGGTACATGTAAGTACTTGCTCTCTAAGGCTGACGCGACCTAACGTTTCCATGCGCTTTTGATTACTTGTTATTTAGCTATAGCAAAGACATTATACCAGTTCACTTTAAATTCTGCTCCGAAAATTTTAAAGCAGCGAACAAGCGCGCACAAAACATCAAAAATATTGTTTTCAATCAGTTAATATGTCAGTGAAATTACACAGTTCTAAAAGGGGTATGTATTAGGTAATAAAAATTAAATTCTGACTTCCTCCTATAGTAAATCAGCCAAATTTGTATGTAAAATATTTTGCATCAAGTCGGCACGGGTTATCATTGTCTAATGGCAATAATATTTATTTTTTGGAGTCAATGAGGTAAAACGGAATAAAAATAGAGGGTATTCGTTCTTGATATCGCGAAAAAAAATGTTTCCTTATGTCTTATGACACTCTAATGCAGCGGTGGGCAGCAAAACTAACGGAAAGGGTACAACAACATTCTTTTTTTTGTCATTTGCTTCCGATCACTGCAATGCAGGGCTATGAGTCTACCCTCCGCTGCTCTAATGTGTACTCATTATCAGGGTTGTGCCGCTGGCATTATTTTTTATCAATTAGCATTAATAATTGGTAATGCCAATTGATAATGCTCAATTTTAATTGGCATTAAATCTGGTAATGCAAATTAAACAATTTTAAATTGGCATTCAAAATTTCAATTCCAATTAAAATATTTTGAATTGGCATTGAAATAAAATAATTTAAATTTAAAATTCTCAATTGAAATTAAAATAAAATATTTCTAAATTTTCAATTTGCATTAAAATTTTAACAAAATTTTCAATTGGCATTAAAATAAAATAATTGTAATTCAAAATTTTCAATTGGCATTGAATTGAATGTCAAAGCGCGTTTAACACGATTGAATGAGAAAATGTTCAGTGAATTTTATTGTGGTATCAATATGACTTCTTGCGAAACCAACAACGGTGTCGATTCCGACGATAGTATTAAGGATCCATGCTATCAACCGCAGCCTCCAGACATTACCATCAGCGAAGCTAGTCCGAATTCTGCTGATATCCCGATTGAATAGAGAACGAAGCCTCAAATCTAGAGCGGTAAATACTTAGAAAAGCTGGAAACGCTAAGTAAAGTACCAGGGAAGAGTGTTGCGCAATGCACTCGAAATGGTGATTCATCGTTTTTCAAGTGCTGGGTCAGAGTGCCTACAGCTGCCACCCAAGATCATTTTGGAATGAATAAAATAAATAAATTGAAATTATTTCATTTTAATGCCAACTAAAAATTTTGAATTACAATTATTTTATTTTAATTTCAATTGAGAATTTTAAATTTTAGTTATTTTATTTCAATGCCAATTCAAAATATTTAAATTGGAATAAAAATTTATGATGCCAATTCAAATTTTTTTGAATTATCATTTAAATTTAATGCTAATTCAAAAATAATGTTAATGTTTTGGAACCCAACCCTGCTCATTATAATGACTATCAAAACTTGAATTGAATTTTTATAGGAAAACAATCATATTAAACTAATGTAAGCTAATCTTAGATTTACTAATAACCCAATTGGATATATTCGGTTTCACGGAAGTGCTAGCGCGATTTTTCTCATTTTGACATTAAATTTGCTTAATTTTTTGGAAAAAAGTGACTATAGATTACATGTACTTTCGCTATCTAAAATCTTTCTGATGGTACAAAGGGCTATACAATAATGCATAAGAAACCATGAGAAACTATGCCAATGCAATATACTGTAAGTTTTAGCTTCGCATTATAGCAGAAACCACATAAATATGGTGATGGAAAAAATGTCTCGTTCGACATGTCACGTATCGACAGAGATAAAAATTTTTTTACAAACTATGTACTCAAGATTTTTAAATCAAATAATATACATTTCAAAGAAATATTCATTAATAAGATATTTAGATTATTTGGGATTAGTTATTGTGTTAGATTTCGCTAAACTTTGTCTTTATATAGCTGCTCGCGAAAACCACTTCTGTTTTTGTCACGTTCGAATAGCTTCCAATTTTGTCATTATTTTGGAAACCGAATTTCACTTGATAACACTAATTAAAGTGCTTGCTAAGAGCTTTATCATAGAGTAAAAAACGAATTAAAAATTCGATTTAATTTGACTTCTTTGCATTATCAATTTGTACGACGGTCACGGTTCGACAGAATGGAAATGCCCATATGTAGATTTCTTTTGTGTGCACGCAGATCAAGTTTGTTTTAAATGTTTGCCACGCCCCTTCCGCCCCCACAATAAAATATGTTGAATTACGTCCATAATTTTAGAGATATCGATCTCTGCTTTAAAAGTCTCAAATTTTCATAAAGAGCGGTTAATAAATAGCAGAGTTATCAGAATATCACCTTTTGTTTTTATATTTGGTATGGGTGGCCGTTAATTAAAAAATATTTATGTTGCCTACTGAAAGATTTTTTTTGGGGCCAGCTTGTACTGTCTGCTAACATTATGTTATTTTTTTGATAATAATGCTAGTGCTCTGTTAATTAACTTAAAGGGAGGCTATTGCACATTTCTTCCCCTAATTAATGGGTATATCAAAGTCATACAGTCATACGGGTACATCAAAGTCATTTTACATCTTCTACATAGAGCTACATAAACTATTAAATAACTGATTTAATTATAAGTTTATCTGACACATAACAGCTATCTAAGAGATGTAAAATCGGCCCATAATATAAATAAATTTGTTTTAAAAATTAGCAGTTTATTATATGATTAAGTCCCAATTTTTCAAAACTGTAGGTTAGGTAATCGCTAGGCATGACCTGAGATCAGGTCTTTCTCAATGACAGCTGAAATTTAGGAACAATTTAATCAGTCAGTGTTTCTTTGTGATGGCCAATAATGCAAAAGCGTGAGACACTTGCTTAACTCCACGTCTTGCCGACGGAGCGCAGACACCACAGAAGTTACCCGCAGTGTTTAGGAAGCTGCCACTTGCATACAAACGCACCTTCACCAAAAGTTTGGTCTCTGACAACAATGTACGATTCTTGTTAACAATCCGAGTCATAATAAATTGAGTCACAACTGAAGTTGATGTTTAAAATGTTACTTTAACAAGACACTTGATATCTAGCAAGGTGTATTTTACAGGTTGATTTTTACTACGTTTACACATCAAATTTATCATGATTACTGCGCTTCAAGGTATGCTTATTTTAAACGCAAAAATTGATAGCCAATTAATTTATCCAGATTGTCCGACCAGTAAAACGTATACAATATAATCTTGTGTTGAGCAAAATACAAAATAAATATAATTCTGAATCATTCATTGCATACTTTAAAAGCACAATAAATTTTGAGTGTATAGACTTAATCATTGAACGATAGTGGCATAGTTCAGATCAGTAAAATAAATTGGCCGCTCCCTGTACTTTCTTGCAGTATCCGTCTTTTCCCAATAATTCGTTTATTCATAAACGTTTTGGTGCAGCAATGAGCAAAATAAACCAAGAAAGTACGAAAATCAGCTGTGTGTCTATCGATGAAAATATCGATAATTCTATCGAGATTGATCTAGAGATTAAAATTTGACCTAAGCACGAGGCTGCGGTCAGGTTTGTTGCTTGGTTTTTCTCTAAACACAGCATGAGACTCAAATTCGGCTTAGTTTAACTAACCTTGTCATTGAGAAACCGGACCTTAACAGTTTTATTCAATAAAGTATCGATAAAAAGTTATCTATTAATTTTATGGGCGGAAATTTTAAACTACGAAAATGAAAAAAGTTAAGAGCGGTAAAAAATTTATGCATACTTTTTTAATTTCTTTCAATCTTTTAAAATTAAAGATGTGTTTAAAGGGGAAGCATAGAACTCCGGAGGTAGTTCCGTGCCGTAGTGCCGTAATGCCATGGGTAATACAGTTAGATATCGTGGCTAAGAAAAAGCTTACGCTTTATCAGAAATTTAAAGTGGATTGCATTTTGAAATTTTTAATTGTGCAATACACTCACAACTAAGCAAAAGAGTTATCAAAAAAAAAAAAACAATTGCGTTGCGTTACAAATTTTGTTTAATAGAATAGATTTGTAACTCAATTCATACAAAAATATTTTTATCATTTGGTTAAAAAAAAAAATTGGAATCTAAAATTTATTTTAATTATTTGGATGCCTACAATAGCTATAGCTGTCTTTTAAACAATAACATTGTGGGGCTTAAGCTAAATGATTAAATGCGCAACACAGGCATTAGAAATGGAACTTGTATTCTTCTGGAAAAAATATTGAAAAAGCATATATTGTGGCTAGCTTGTCGTCATCATATTTTAGAAATTGCACTTCAAGCCGTAGTTGACTAAGCTTCAAGTGGACCTGATGAGCATTGTTAGAAATTATAAATGCAAATCACTTCAAATCAGTTATTTGTGATCCAACATTAGGGCCCGTTTTCTTTTTTTTTTTTATTTATTTTATTTATTTTAATTGTAGCTTCGTCTAAAAGACATAGCTACAATATAATAGAATATAAAGAGATACAAAATAAGGGGGTAGAAAACATTAAGAGCAAATAAAAGAAACGCCTTCCGATCCGGTGGGGGTAATTTAGTTTGTCGGTATGACCAGCTACGCCCCTGCTCGCAGCATTAATGATCGGAAGGAATTTCAAAAAAATACTAGAAGCTATGCAAGTGCAAGAGTGTGAAGAATAAAAGACCTAAAGCCTTCGTCGGAAAGGTTACCACTGAGAAGAGGAAAGATACCATTGTAATCCCTACACAGAATGCGAAATGGACAGTTAGAAGCATATAAAGAAGAAGCAACAGGAAGCCTCAAGGGAATATAGTTTCGTGTTTGTCTTGAAGGGACATTAAAGTTCACGCGCCCGAGTAAGTACTCAGCGTCTATATTACCCTTTATAAGTTTGTTTAAAAACATTATACCTAACATAGTTCGTCTATGCTCAAGTGACGGTAAGTCTAAAAGCTTAAGTCTGGAAATATAAGGAGGAAGTCTCAACTGTGGGTCCCAACCCAGGTTGCGAAGAGCAAACAAAAGGAACTGTTTCTGGACAGATTCGATGCGTTTACACAGGGTAAGTGACTGAGGGTTCCAAATACACGAACCAAACTCCAAAATGGGTCTCACCAGGGATATAAACAAGAGCTTGGTCGTGTATGGATCATTGAACTCCTTAGACCAACGTTTAATAAAACCTAGCAAGCCCATAGCTTTGTTCACAGAAAGTTCAATGTGAGTGCCAAAAGAAAGTTTATGGTCTAGGGTAATACCCAGATCATGGAAAGATTCAACTCGTTCAAGTTGATAAGAATTCAATAAATAGTTCATCAGAAGAGGGGTTCTACGATAAAACGTCATAGATTTACATTTGTCCCTGTTTAAATGCAACAAATTGTAAGAGCACCACGTATAAATAGAATTCAAATCAACCTGAAGCAAAGCTGAATCGTTAGGCGAGTTATGGCTCAGAAATATTTTTAAGTCATCTGCATACATTAATGCACGAGAATGCTTAATTACATTAGGCAGGTCATTAATAAATAACACGAAGAGAAGAGGTCCAAGATGGCTACCCTGAGGAACTCCAGAGGTCACAAATACCGGATAAGAGGTGCAACTATTAAATACAACTTTCTGAGTTCTAGACTGGAGATAGGATTTTATCCAATTAAGAAGCCCCAGCGGAAATCCCAACAGACGCAATTTCAGAATCAGAAGACAATGAGGGACACTGTCGAAAGCCTTACTAAAATCGGTAAAAATAACATCTGTTTGTTCACCTTGAGTGAAACCATGAATCACTGAAGAAGTAAATTCTAGTAGGTTAGTAGTAATGGATCTGTTTTTAACGAATCCATGCTGGTTCGGTGATATAAAAGGAGAACAGGAATGTTGTAACTGAGATGTTATAATTTGCTCAAAGAGTTTGGGTATTGCAGACAGTTTCGCAATGCCCCTGTAGTTAGAAATGTCAGACCGTGAACCCTTTTTATGTAAGGGAATAATGAAGGATTCTTTCCATGGAGATGGAAACTTAAACTGTTCAAGTGATTTGGAAAACAAGATGTGGATAGGGTAGGCAAGCAAGTCTGCGCATTGTTTTAGGATGCACGATGGCACATTATCTGGGCCAGGAAAAAAGGTTAGGTTTTAATGAGAGTAAACCATTTAGGACAGAAGAAAAAAGATATCGTGGGGCTGCGTATAAAATCATACGAAGAAATAGGATAAGAATAGCCATTGCTGGTATCGGACGATGAGTAGGTTGATTGAAAGAATTTAGCGAAGAGATTCGCGATATCAATATCTAGGTTTTCCTAGTACATAAAAAAGAAAGTATTGAAACGACGTTTGGTATTAACGAACTGGTAAAAGCTTTTGGATCGTTACAAAAATTACTCTGTCCACGAGAGAGATAATTTTATAGCATATACGATTTTGGGCTTGAAATTTTGCCCTAGCAGTAGAGTACTTGGAGAAGTCCGTTGCTTTTCCAGATCTTTTTTCTTCTTTTCTATTCTTTAGGTATGTCAATGGAAGATCCAATTGAAGCTTGATGATAAAAACTATCTTCAGGCAAGCCATATTTGATCAAATTTTTGTATATAAAAAAAGGTTAAAGCTTTAATCCAGTAAAATATTCAATAGTGGGTGGATTTTTAAAAAAATGTAAATTTGGGCATTGATAAACAAGTTTTATATCTTTGGTATTTTTTTAATCGTTCAACCAAATTTTAAAGTTATTGTTGTTATTTTTGCTCCTGCCTTTGTTGTTGTATTCCTGTTCAAAGTTGGCCGAAAATTCAAAACATAAGCCCATGGTTGCTAAAATTTTTTGAGAACGGATTATCTGAATGTAAAAACGAAGACAGGGTTTTGTTTAGAACTGATGTAATTCTGGCGTGAACTAGGATATTTTGGATCGGTCAATAAACAGCGGAGTTATGGTGTTTCGATATTTCGAAAATCTTCTTTTTTTGCGACTCTATCACAATTATCCTAGTGCACACCAGAATGATGGGTACACTCCTGCCCAAAATTATACGATACCCCGAAAATTTTGACCCTCGTAAGACAATGCCAAAGCATAATACAATGAAGTCAAGTATACAAAATGAAAGCTTATTGAATTCTGCTTGAAATTTGATATTCTTATCTCTGATTGCATCTCGCGTTTTCAAGTAGCGGTTAAAAAACCCAAAAGTTCGATTTTTGTCAAGTCTGCAAGTGTATCAAAATTGTACGTAGGACATGATGCCCAAAACTGTTTTGGGCTTTATGTCCCTTGGCATTATGTCGTGTCACCGACAAAAATTAACAATTAATGAATAACATGTTCACTTGTTCAGTTCAATGAGCAACTCAATTTAATTCACTCACTCATAAACAATCGAACACTACAATAAAGCACGCAGAGTGTTGCACTATCCCACTATACTGTCTGTACCTTTGGTACAGATGGGTTGACCCCTGGTCGTTCACTACAAAAGCAGGACGTTAAAGTCAGACACAAGTTATAGAGTTGGAAATGTTTCGTCTTCCTATTACGTCAATTTGCGCAACCTTGCTCTTTGGCCTCGAGCAAGTTTAAGTATTATAGAATATCTGGAGTATGCATTTCAAAGATTTGTTTGCTGCTTTTATTTCATTATAGATTTTTTTCTGCTCGGCATCAGTTCCTTCCGCTTTGTGCTTTTTCCATCCTATATCCCAGAACGAGCACAACCAGCTCTAATTGCTAGGGCAGACAGCAAATGCAGCACAAACAGTTTGCTGCTTATTTGGCAGGGCATTAATTAAAATTTACATGCAGCTCATTAGATGTCCCGACATTTGTCTGCTGCTGTGGCCCCTTTAATTAGTTGCCCAGCTGGACACGGCCGAACAGCATGGAATGCTCTGCAAAACCCTGCTTCGATAGCTTGCATAAATTGCAATTAAATCAACCGTCCCTTGCGCATTTATACAGCCCACATGGCGTATGATTAATTCGGTTGTAAAATTTATTTATCACTCATACGCAACCGCAAAACTATGCGGGTCACAATTGAAGCAAGCTCAATTTAATTTTATTTTTTATTGTCACACAATCGAATTAACCAGACCAACAGCCACACATAGCCAACAAAAAATTTAAATAAATAAATAAATGGCTAACCAAATCCAATTCAAGAGTGGCGAACACATAATCCCATTTGAAACTCATTTCAAGGCCGTTGAACGTTGGAAAGGGGGAAAAAATTTAATGAACTTTGCAAGAAACTTTATTAGTTCCACTCGGCGTTCAAAAACCTCAATTTGGTCGACTCTCAATAATAAATAAATAAAATAAATAAGTCTCTAAGTGGAAAAACGATAAACAGACTACAAAAAGTTTTGAGTCAGATTTTGATGAAAAATGTGAAACTTCTGAATGAAAGTAACTTGGTCACACTCTTAGCGACTTGTTTTGATTTTACGTAAAACGGTTGTTTA
>JAEIFU010003491.1:0-27897 GCA_018904235.1 Lordiphosa stackelbergi | reverse complement strand
ATGCTACACTTTTTCTTCTCTTTTATTCGCCATTATTGTAAATGAACGCTTATTAATGGAAATAACATTATTATTTATTTGGTACCTTGAAGATTGCTTTGTTTTTAACAGAATGTCCAACTTTTCGCCCGACTCATATACCCCAAAATATTCCAACAGGTATAAAAAGCACTTTACTTTAGCCTCCCCCACCCCATTTTTCCCCACAGTCTCACTCACTTAGTATCTACACATGTGTTTGTGTATCCTTTGGCAGCGAAATTGCATTTCATGAATGGTAATGTGCTATGATGTGAGCACTTCCTGCCCGCTCTCTAGTAGCAGGCCACAAAACATGGCCAACGGGCTTCTTCTTTTTTTTTTTGTTTTTGTTTTTGTTGCTGTGGGCGCAAAAAGCCGGCCCTGTCATGCACAGAAGTCGAAAGGTGCTTAATATTCATAACATTATTTTCCATCTACTGGCCACCAAACAAATGCTCAAGGCAGACAGTGAGGTTGGTGTGGTGCTGCGGTTGGCGGGAAGAAAATGGTCGGGCGACAAATTAAAAGTGGCTTCAGAAACGGACTGAAACTGACAAACTAAAACAGATACCAGTGTCCACTCGCATATAATGAAATAAATGCGAAAAGAAAGAAGACCAAGCTACCTTCGGGTGGAATCAGAAGAAGAGTATACGAGATGTTTAAGATTAAAATTTGACAATATTTTTGTCTTGAAGAAACTCGGAATAATAATTGTGAAATAAATTTCGCTTTGCAGCTACGAAAGCGGTTATCACATAAAAATGTTGAGAGGCAAATGAGCCATATGCTAACGCATTATACAACAAAACGGTCAACTAGATGCTGGACATATGCATTTTTCTGCAACATTATTAATGTAATGGCATTGGCGGCCTCATAAATTGTAAAAAAACAACGGAATCAACCGAAAAGACGGGAGACGCACATTTTTTGTATACGCTTAAGGCTTCGACTGTTAAAAAAAATAAAATAAAATAATAAATATATTTAAATTATTAAAAATTTTTTAAATACTTCTTGTATTACTCTTTCTGGTTCGATTGTTCGGTTGAAGGGCACAACTTGTTCTTTTGTGTTCAATTGTGCACCACTGAGCAAGTGAGTGAGGCACTGAGCCATAAACCACAACTGAACAGCAAAGTGAACAACTAAATAAACTAACTTTGTTCATCGAAATGTGCAACTATTCTTCGCTGATTTTCAAAAAGGGTTAAAAATCCTGACTTTAGATTTCAGATTTTTTGTTTTTCTTTTGCAGTATAGCTAACGTTATTCTTTGAAACGCGCATACTTAACATTCAATACACATGAATCCTCTAACATTTGCCAACAATCCTTGCACACTCGTAAACCGAACACAATTTGAACTTCAATTCATTTATTGCGAAATAAACCAGGCGCAGGCCCCAATCCGGAAAACCATTTACAGTTTCGAGTCAAAAAATTTGATGCCGAACAACACAAAAAAAGGGGCGAGCGGAGAAAACGTGGCTGCACTTTGATGGCAAATAAAAATCAAGAAACGGAAGACGACAACTTCATTTGTCCCACCAACACAGACTGCATTTTATATGTAATTTTACAGTTTATTTGTGTTTGCTTATCAATGGTGAGGGGTGGCGGTGGGTGCGGGGGTGAGACAACATCAAAGCGTCACGCAATTTTCGGCTAATGCACAACAATGACAAGTTGACAATGGGGATTTTGCACTCAGCCCTGTGCCATTTATGTTTATTTATTGTGATTTTGATTGAATAAGTGCAAAGGCAGGCAGCTGCCTCTTACCCACTCCCACTGCCCCGATCCCCTGGGGAGGGTCGTCTCCTTCTATTTATATTCCTTTGCGCGCAATTGGCCAAAAAATTGTCGCAAATTTGTAAACACCGTCTTCACAGTTTACCTCGACAGCTCATCGTGTTGGCTTTTAAATATTTAAATGGCATTTTCCCCACGAAATGAAAAATTATTGTCATTGTGCCGGAGACATTGAGGCTGTCTATCAATCATGACCCCGCAGGAATTCGTGGTCGATTTTTGTTTGGGAAATTAAATAAATAAAAAACAAATTTCAGTTCAGTCCATTGAACTAAATTAGTGAGTTAAGTATTGGGCTTGCTCAAGGTCAGGGTGAGACAATATATCCGGGTGACCATTGATTGTCAAACCTATCGACCGAATTGTGTTTTACTCTGTACCAAAGGTTATATCTTCCACAGTTTTCATATAAATGGTTCGTTCTTTCTAGACATACTTAGTAATCAAGATTATATACCGATTTGCCGGAAGAATGATAAAGATCGGATGAACTATACTCAAGTTATGACCAAAAGAAAGTTCGCAGACGCAGCAAACTGTGGGTTGCCAAATGGTCACAATAGTGGCGTCATCTATTGCTCAGTTTTGAGAATCACTGCGCCTAGTGTGCGTTTGTGTACGTGTGTCTCAATTGTACAGAGTATTTCGGAGTCGGGCCACTCGACTGCAACGCTTTTACTTCTTATCATTGATTTTTGGTGTGACGAGTCTTTTTTCTTTGGTGTAAACTGTTTTGTTTCTAAAGAACATTTGCGATCTTAAACATCTAGTTTATTTATTACTATTATTCTGCTTCAGCATTAAACAATAGCGATAAACGATAGGCGTGTGCCTATCGATATCCTTTGTCGATAAATCTATTGGCCCTTAACTTGAGTTTAAAAGTTAAAATGAACATGAGGCTTTCCCAAAAAAAAATAAAAAAATTTTGTTGCACCGGCATTTTTGTTCTGAAATTTTATAGAGTAAAGTATTTTTGAGATTTTTTCAGATTTTTCGAAAGACGTTTAGAGGTCGCACAAATCGAATTTCCCCCAAAATGGGGTTTTCCGTATTGATTTCGATTTTTACTTATATCATGGTAAATAACCACGATTTTCTTAGTTTTAAAATCGACATTTTAAAGAAAATGTCCAAATTTTACTTTTATCAGCATAAACCATGAGTATTGGCTTTGCATTTGCTTGTTTAGGTACCATATATTACATTTTTTCGTAAATTTTTCATAAATTTTGTTAAAAACGCATTATAACTTTTAAAATTTCTATGAAAGTTGAAAATGATGCAATTCAAAAGATGGTTAAATTTTTTAAGAAACTGAAACCAAGAAATCCATATTTGCTCTTACCGTTCCAGAGTTATTCTCTTTTAAAGCTTTGTACCCATTTCATGAAATTAATAAAATTAAAAGATGTTTGCCAGTTTTGCATCGGATTTGCTTTAAACTTTGAATTGTGATGTTTTTCGCGTTTACTGATTTTTTTCCCTGCTTAGTTGGTTAGTCCAATATTCCTGCTATTTTTTTCTTTTCGGAGAATTCATGCAACTTAGTACAAACACTAAAAAAAACATCGGCATACGACTTTTAAATTATGACAAAAGGGACCTCTGTACGCATCACCTCATACCCTGTTTTTCAAATGAAGCCTCGGTTCGCGTTTCAAGTGTACTTTTGTACTTGCAACGCACAACGACAACAATATTAACTTAGATTTTAATGCTTTAAGATTAAATTCTTCAAAATTCAGCAAATGTGGACAGGGTCATTGGGTACGCAATATACAAAACTAACTTCAATAGTGCAATCGGTTAAGGAACCTCCAGAAGAAGATAAAGCTTCATTCCTGAATATCTCTAAAAGCGCACGGTAGATTTTTTTTTTAATCTTTTTTTATGATGGTATTTGCATGTCCCTAAGATATGGAACTCGACAGCCAAAAAACCGCGATATGGAGTACCATTCTTAGACTCCCCCATAAATCAATTCATAGAGGCCTAAACCAGATCTAAAGATAGACAGATTCGCGTTTTCAGTTTTACCAACGAATACTTGGTTCGCGGTTTATAGGCAATTTTCTACTAGCAATTGCCTTAGAACAACATTGACCATTTAGGGTAAAGCAAGCTTCACCAAAATTAAGAAATAAATTTTATTAGTAAAGTGCTTTATAAGGAGCAGAAAAACAGATCATATCATTAAAATACTTTAGTTCAGGGCATTTTAGAGTACCACGGTTTGTCCATCAAAGACAATTTTGATTAAAAATTTTACTTTTCCTTGATGGCAATGACGAATTTTACTCATACGATTTATTGTATAATTTTTCGGTAGCTTGTAATACCCAAATGGTAAATGTTGTTCAAACGGAATTGCTAATACAAAATTTCCTATGAGACGCGAAGCATCCGTGGTGAATATGAAAACACAGTTCGAAATCATAATTCAATGTTTAAAGCAAATCCGGTGCAAAACTGGCAAACATCTTTTAATATTATTAATTTCATGAAATGGGTACATAGCTTTAAAAAAGTATAACTCTGGAACGGTAAGAGCAAATTTGAATTTCTAAGTTTCAGTTTTTTAAAAATTTAATCAACTTTGAAACTGCATAATTAGTTTTGCAATTTTTGAAAAATTTACGAAAAAATTTAATTTAAGGCACCTAAACAAGCAAATGCAAAGCCAAAACTCGCGGTTTATGCTGATAAAAGTAAAATTTTGACATTTTTTTTTTCATATGCTGATTTTAAAACTAGGAAAATCGTGGTTATTTACCATGTTATAAGTAAAAATCGAAATCAATACGGAAAACCCCATTTTTGTGGGTAAATTCGATTTGTGCGACCTCTAAACGACTTTCGAAAAATCTGAAAAAAATCTCAAAAATACTTTACTCTATAAGCTTTCAGAAAATGCCGGTGCACCCGTGAAAATAAAAAAAATTTTTTTTGGGACACCCTCATAGGCATGATTTCAACACAATTAGCCCTCTTTCAGCTAGACTCAGTTTAGTTTGACTAATCGAACATTGAAAACGGAGTCTATAATCTTCCAAAAGCGACTCTTTCTCTAAGCCCCGAAACCACCCCCAACCCCACGCAGCAAGTGGTTTGGTATGACACCTTACAAAATATTTGCTTTTGTAAGCGATTTGCGCATGTCGTTTCGTCGACCGAAAGCAGGCATCAATCAAAACTGTAAACCTCGCGCTCCCTCTCTCACTTAGCTAGGAAGTCAAGAAAAAAATTCCAGTTCAAAAAATTTGGTTACCTCAGCGAGAACGCTGTGATTACTGAACAGCGAAAAAGTAATAAAAAAATTATAAACAAAAAGTAAGTCGTGTATCAAGTTCAATTAAATTTGCATTTGAGCCTTGGCTTTCGCCACTGCCATTTGTCGTAAGTAACAATGCTTTCATTCAGTTTGTAGCCAACTATTTGCATTCATATTTAAATTTTATTGCAAAAACTTGTACCTGCAAAAATTAAGGCAAATGGACTTTGTATTTGGCTCAAAAGCACGGAAAACGGCTAATTTAAATTGGCATAATATTTGTTTATCATTACTAATAAAAATAAAACCCATAAATCGTAGCCTGGGCAAAAGCCACGTAACACTTGGTCTACAGTAAAGCATTTGATATGGTACATCACAAAATACTTAATTCCGATACGGCAATTAAACTTATGAAATCATTCCTTAGTGATAGACAAGAAGGGGTAGTCACAAGATCGGAATTCTCTCCCTTTCTGACATTAAATTGTGGTGTTTCACAAGGTTACGTCCTTGGACCCTTGCTGTTTTCCATATGAGTTAATGACCTGCCAAATGTCTTGTCTAAATATGAAATTCAAATGTATGCAGATGACGTCCAAATGTATGTTAGTGCTCTGTTAACAAATATTAGTGAATGCGTCCATCATTGTAATAATGAGCTGGAGTTAGCAAATGGGCTAAGAGCAACGGTCTTAGAATAAACCCAAGTAAATCTAAATGCTTAGTTATTTTTAAAAGGAATACGATACGAGCAGTCTACAGCAGTTGAAGATTGACGGATCCATTATCGAGTATACTTAATACAACATTATCATGGGATGACTAAGTGGCAAATGCTCTAATAAGGCGGTTAAAGCTGACGAAACAATACCTCCCCACACATATAAGAGGCCTGATTGCTAAAGTAAATATAATACCATCGCTGCTATATGGGGTGGAAGTTTTCGGAAGTTGTAATGCAAGTAGCAAACATAAGCTTAATGTAGCATTTAATAACATTGCCATATGCCAAAAAATGATCCGACCACATATCACAATTTGCGGAGAAAATGTTTAATATACCTCTAAACCCATGGATTAATTACAAATTAATAAACTTCGGAGAACCTTCCTGCCGGTTTCGAATGCTTGACTAAGCTTCTTCTCAAAAGACAATATGTAAATTTAATTCCTACCAGAAATAAACTAGCAACATCTGATTTGCATTTCTTTCCTAATGCTATTCGCCTATGGAACCAGCTACCTAACGAATTTAAAACAATTTGAAGCGCGCCCGTCTTTAAAAATATATTAAAAACTACCTACGGAAATGTGGCCGTCTGTGGCCCAGCGGTAAGTGTGCTGGATTGCTGGGCGGGAGGTCGTGGGTTTAATCCTGCCTCTGAACATCTAATAACAAAAGTTTTTTCTTTCTTTACAAAAGTAGCTTTTACACATACGGTCACCTTCACCAGCTAGCTATTGGCGCCAGCTGTGAAGTAATCGAGCCATGAAAAAGCAAATTCTCTAACATTGCCGTTCGGATTCGGCGTTAAACTGTAGGTCCCTTTCTCTTGTGCAAAAAATTTAAAGCACATACGCCAAGAGATAGAGAGAAGCTTGGCTTGGCCCCGTTGGAGGAGGTGTATAGCAAATTTTACATTTTACCTACGAAAATAATTTTCGGTTTTCTTTCTTTTCTCTGTATAATTTATACTTTTTGTTTCACAATCAATGTTAAATACTAATATCAAGGCTGCAAACCTCTAAAGTCCGGGGGTTCGAACCCGTTGTAAAACTTAGGGTTCGGTTCGCGGACCGGTTCTTGGAACTCCTGAACCCAAGGTTTTGGTTCGAACCTCGGTTCGCTGGAACATAAAAAAATAGTTTCGGTTTTAAATACTCAATAATGCTACTTCAGTTATCAAATTTAATCTACTTTCACAACTTTTGAGTATTACATCTTCTAGGAGCTTTTCAACTAGGTTCACTAGCTCTTAGATCAGAAAGATCAAATTTATATGTTGAAAAGGATCGTTCAACTGATTCCTGTGTTGCTGGAACATCAAGTATTGTTAAGACAATTTGTTTTGAGCATTCGTTTTTTGACCTTTCCAAAATTCTATAACAGTTGTCGATGTATGTTCTCTTGAACAATTTTCGAACGAATCTATAACATCATTTACAGATTTTATATTTCCTATGGCTTTCATAAACTTCTCTTCTGTGCAATCAAAAGTTGATTCATTTAAAAGTGAATTTTGAAAACTCTCATTAAGAATTTATTTTTGTAGCTTCAGTAGAAGTTAACAAAGTTGAAAAACTCTGCTCTAAGTCAGCGCTCTTATAAGTCAGCGTTTATAATAAAAGAACGTTTATCGAAAGTTTATAGTAATAAACAAAAGATTTTAGAACAGTTGCTCGAAAAGAAAAGCCAGCGGAATTAAAATCACTTAGTAGAAATGTGAATCCTGCAGTTTTTAATTCAAAAGACTTTAGATGGAGCTTCTTTAAAGAACTCTTAGCACATTTTTTAGGTTAAGTTCCATTGCGTCTCGCAGTCGAGCAATAGTTTTTTTTTAGTTTTTCTATAAGCAAAAATTTCATATACTGAGAAGTATGGGAACTCTATAGAGTAGTATACTAATGTCAAACTTAACTTCTTTAAAAAATTCGTTATTTACTAAACTTAGAGTTTTTGCAGCTCAACAAGCTGTTTTAACAGAGTCCTCCAGGAAAACTATTGAGGTAACTTGGTCATAGTCCAAATCAAGAAATGCTTTTCACGCACATGAGAAACCTTTATCAACATTGCACTCTTTATAGTTGCATTCCTGTTCTGCAGTTGTCATTTAAAAGTTCTTCTGCTCGATCCATATTCTCTTCATTATCGACGTTGATAGTATAAATCTGACCTAGAGAAATGTCGCAGGATTGAAGAACTTATTGAATGAAAGCAGTCAGATTACAAGCAATTTCTATATTTCCCTCTGTAAGTGTCGTTGGAAAAACTACATAATATCTTAAACCGAACCTTTTTTTTTTGATAAAGCCGTCCGGTGCGGGTTCAGGTTCGAGGAGTCATAAATATTAGATGTTCGGTTCGTGGACCGGTTCTACGGACCCAAAAACCCGAACCGAACCGGTTCTTAGGGGTTCGGTTCAGGACCGGTATGCAGCCTTGACTAATATTATGTAAATAATACCGTCGACTATTGTTTTTTGTAATTGTCATAGTGATTAGTGCTTTCAAATAAGTCCTGTACTTTTTAAAACTAAGAAGAAATATAAAATAAGTATAATAAATAAATAAATATAAAGAACGATCACAAAATAAATGCTTTTATCGCTTAATTATTATATTCAGACTGTGTTTTGTAACCGTATTTGCACAGCTTGTGGAAAGCGTATAAAAATGAATTATAATACATGTTTTGCAATCGTCTTTTCTAAGCTAATAAAGATGGATGCGCTTCGATTATATAAATTAATGCTTTGAGCACAGTAGCATTTTATAAGCGAATTGCTTACGTTTAAACGCATACAACAAGTGCACACTCAGAAAACAACGACCGGCAGAGATCAACATCGATCGGGAGAGAGTTTATACCGTTTTGTACTTAAAATTTCAAGTATGTTTTTTTCTTGGATGTACTTAAATTAGGTACGATCCATTCTAGAAAAGAAAAACGCCTGTTAATATTATTAAAACAAATGAGAAAGTCGGTCAAGTCCGACTATAATATACTCTGCACCTAGAGTAGGAGCTGAATGCAGTGCTGCTGCTGCGCTCATCTGTAAGTTGCTCTCTTTCTCTCTCCCTCTCTTTCTCTCTCTGCCTCTCTCTCAC
The DNA here is from genome assembly GCA_018904235.1 of Lordiphosa stackelbergi. NCBI lineage: Eukaryota > Metazoa > Arthropoda > Insecta > Diptera > Drosophilidae > Lordiphosa > Lordiphosa stackelbergi. The sequence continues at coordinate 18,952 of JAEIFU010003491.1, read as the reverse complement.
TCTTTCTCCCTCTCTCTCTCTCTCTCTCGGCGTTGATTGTAAATGTTCGGGAGGGGGGTGGCGGGGGGTGATTCACTTATTTCCTCATAACTTTAGAACCGCTCATACGATCTTTATCATTTCTTCGGCAAATCGATACATATTACTAATGACTAACTATCTGTAGAAAGTACAAATCATCTATCTACTAAACTGTGGGAGAATGATTTAGCGCGTGGCAAAAATTTAAAATAAACTTAATCTGCCTGCAAGCATAAGAAGCATTTGTCCCATACATGTCAAACCTCTATCTCTTACCATCTCTGAGATCTATTTGTTCATACGGACGGACGGACGGACATGGCTATATCGACTCGGCTGTTGATGCTGATCAAGAATATATATACTTTATAGGGTCGGAAATGATTCCTTCTCCCTGTTACATACTTTTGCACAAACTTAATATACTCTATGTACCTTCGTATTAAGTTCAAGTACAAAATTTCTTAGATTGAGCACAAAATAGACGTACAATGCAAGCTCCCAAAAGTGTGCTACGGAAAATGAGAACTAGTTTAAGTTGAATCTGTTCTTAGAATTCCCTCCTGGTTCTAACACTTAGGATATAGAGTGAGGGTAGATTTCTGACCTACAGTATAAACATCTTGGTCTTTGGTTCATTCATTTCCTCTGGATTTTGATATTAAACAGAGACCTAGTTTTAAGTACAAATTGGGAAAGCTTTGAATTTTATGGGCTTAAACCAAGAACATTTTGTACAAATTTTTTTAAGTATTTTTTTGTTTCAAAAATGTTTTGGGGTTGCCCTTGGAATTTATTTGACTTCGATGGAGAACAATTTGCACTTGTTTTGAGAGTAAATCGGACTGTACTTAAGACCATAACAAACTAATAGTATGACCAAAAGATTTTTATAATAGTTCGAAATGTACTTAAAATGTCCCGAAACAGTCTTAATAAAAGTATTTCGGGATTGAAAAAATCGTACTTTATATAAGAATTTTGTAATATCGTATTTACCCTACTATTGACACCGTTTGTACTCGATTCAAGCACAAAGTTCTTGGTATTCAGTGATCAGTGATCAAGCATTTCTGTTGAATGCGGCCAGTCATCATAAATCAGCGCCAAAATATTCCCAACTTAAGCTTTCAATTTCAGAAAACAAAGTTCGCTCAGCATATTTCCTCTAACAAAGTCATAACTGCCACGTTACCTGACCCCGTGGTGGGTGGCGTGGCTGACTTATGCCACATTTTATGGTCGCTTCCAATATCGAGCAGCAGCAGCAGCAGCAGCGCCACTTATCAACCATTTATAAACAATAAACGAATATAAACAAGAAACTTTTTTGCTCCCCCCTGTCTCTGGCTGCGAATGCATTACACAACAGAGAGCGTAGATAAATGGCAGAAATATGGCAAACAAAATGGTCGAAGGGTGCGCAAATTGATGCTCTGAGTGGAAGCCAAAACATGTCAATGTGAAAACTTTTTTCGCCTGATTTCTTGAAAGTTATTTGGCCTTCTCCAGCTTCATTGGAAGTGGCTGGCCGAGCTGGGCGAGTGGAAAAAGTTTCACGTCGGCGAAATATGAAGGGGAAGCAGCGTGTGTATATCAAAAAGTATTTTATGCACATTAGTTGCGCTTTTATGAACTTGAAGTTGTCATTTGCTAGCCAAACAGCAAACTGGATGCTCCTCCAGCTCCATCTTCATCTCGGGCGTCTGCTGCAGCAGCAGCAGCAGCATTGTCTTGATCCTTTTGAAAGGCTGTCGCTGGCAAACTCGACAAGCTCTCGTCCTTGTCGACTAGGAAAAAACAGCTGCAAATGACAAGAATTTGTTGCTGCCGGCTCTGGCTCTGGCTGTGCGCAGCGGGTCGGTTCGTGGCATGTAAATATTAACTTTAAACAAAATGCGACAAGGCACGACGAGCTTCGCCCGGTTAGATAAAACTTTGCGCCCGCTTTCTCGAGCTGAGCACATTTTTTGTTCGAGTTTATGGGTTTCCCCCTTCGCAGTTGCTGTTTCCTTCTGCTCCCTTTTTTTCTCTCCATATATTTTTCGCTTCGCTATCTGCTTTCTTAATCCCGGCCAACTTTTGCGCTACTTGTTGGTCGAGCACGGGGGCTTAGAAGTTTTGTAATTGTTGCGCCATCCTCCGCTTTGACCAGCCACAAAATACAACAGGACCCAACTCGCTTCGCTTCATTAAAGCCACGTAAAGTGAGACGAAATTTGTTCGCTTCTAGTTTGCCGTGCACGTGTCAACATGGCGTATGATTGATGGAAACTGAAGCACGGAGATGAACTAAGCGCGTGAGCTAGACCACAAATTTCTTCCGCTCGAGCTGACTAAAACCCATCAGATAATCGGCCTACGTACATTTTGTTGCCAAAAAAAAAAAAAAAACATTCCATTTGCTTTGCTTTTGCTGGAGGTGGATCACACAAAATGTTATTGTTAATGCTTCAACTAGATGGGACAGAGATGGGAGCGTCATTTACTCATGATGCAATAAACTAGAGGTTTTTCATTTATTACTAAGAGGGCAGTTTAGTTTATTTCTAAAAGACCAAGAAAGACGAACGGGGGAACTATCAGCAGACAATAATATTTATAGGGGACTCTCACTGCCCGCGATATCCAACATACTTAATTATCACCTTCCCACTTTTCCCCACGCTAGGTATAACTTGAAGCAAAAACCAGACCGCAAAATCCTGCGAACTCTGAAATAATTCCTGAAATTTGGGGACAAAGGGCATAGTCTATGCCCTTGCTATTAATTTTTTGAGTAGTCAGTTTTAAAGTACACCAACCGAAAGTAATTTATCGATTATTTTGATGTGAAACATCTTTAATTTCGGTAAGGAAGATTTAGCAGGAGTAAAATTTGATTTCAGCGTCACGTGACGCTGACTTCATGCATATTCTGCGTTATTGTAACGAACCGTTCGCGAAAGCTTAACTATTCATTTGTTTGTAGCTGTTATTAGGGGGAGAAAAACGAAACCACTAACTTTTTATTGCCAAGAGCCAACAAAATAAATTGTTCTCCCGACAGCTAAACTGCCTTGGAACGTTTCGGAACGAAACGTATACTAAAATCGTTTGCAGAATGATCGGCTTTTAGTTCTACTTCAGCTGCTGGGAATTGAAGAAATAAAATAAAAAGCAAACGAAAACAACAAAGCTGAGAGAAAAAGGCAAAGAAGCAACAAAAAACAAAAAAAAAACAACTAAGCGTATACAAATTTGAGCAGCAAACGTTCGAACTACGCGCTCGTTGCATATCGTTCCGATTCCCTTTGTACGCAAATCAAGATGAGCGCATTTCGCTTTACGTTTAGTTTGCTCTCACGAACGCGAACTGAACAGAACTCATTTTTTTACAGTTACAGTTTTCTCGGGTTTTGTAGTTATTTCGCTCAGTGCAAGAAAAACAAAACGATTCAGAAACGTTTCGTTTCGTTAGTTCTGCCCGCTCTGATTGTTTTAGCGAAGTGTCCCAAGGAGGAGAAGAGTGAAAGTGGGGGGAAAGAGGAGGTGACTTAACAGTGACTGGTTTTGACTAAACAGTGACTAAGCTGTGACTAAGCAGTGATTTTATAGTGACTAAACAGTGACTTGACAATGTCTTGACAGTTACTTGACAGTGACTAAACACTGATTTGACATTGACTAAACAGTGACCAAAAAAATTGACTTGGCAGTGACTAAATAGTAGATAAACAAAAAAAACCAAGCAGTGACTTGACAATGTCATGACAGTTACTTGACAAGTGACTGAACAGTGATTTGACAGTGACTAAAAATTGACTGGGCAGTGTCTGTACAGTGGCTAAACAGGGACTAAGCAGTGACCGAGCAGTGCTGCCAGAATCTCCGAAGCAAAAATTGCTAGATTTGGGAAAAAAAAGTTGCTAAAAATTGCTAAAAATTATAAGAAAATTGCCAAAAAAAATTGCTAAAACATTAAAATTTTCGTTTTCAACATATATATGTGCATTTGCATTCGCGAACGGGACCATCGAACACATTTATAGTCTAAATCAAAGACTAAGCAGGCTTAACTTATAACTACTAATACGCCCCGTTATTGGTGCTGAGGCTGATTTTGGGCAATTGTTCGTTTTCACGATAATTGCATTCGAACGTGACAAAAAGTGGACTTTTTTTTGGAAATGCCCATATGTATGTATTTTTAGAAACAAAATTGAAATACTTTTAGTAAAACGGAACATGATTTCTGTATCGTAAACAATTACATCATATGTATGTATTTTAAGAATTTTATATTTTTATCAACAAAAAGCTTACCAAGAATTTTTGTCACACTAATGTTAATGGACTCGTCCAAAAAAAGTCGGTGCGTAAGTCGTCCATGAAATGCATTGCAAGTACATTTTTAATAATGTACCTGCACTTCGTTCTGCCTAATTTTATATTTGCAGCAGCTTAGCAAGCTAAAAACAACTCCACACACAACTTTGACAAATGATCACTTTTCGCAACAAAGAAAATCTAACAAAGAAGCACACTTTAAAATCCTCTCTTTATTGAGTGTTGTTAACTCCATCTTGACAAAGAGAACATTCATTGTGACAACTCAAAATATAAGTCAAAGTATTTGTCGCCATAGGAAAACAAGTTGGTTAGAGGGAGACGGACATAGTCACAAAAATTACTCAGAGAGCCAAAATGACAGCAAACAGCTGACTAATATCTGAGTGAAATGAAGACGACTCCACAAAGTGTGCTTCCGTGTTAGATTTTCTTTGGTCGCAATCGCCGTGTGTTTGGCAATGTGTAGGCATAGTGCCGCTTCCTGCTCCTCCGTTTTTGTTGACTTTCGAACGAAAGCTTTGCGCCAATTGCGGATTGCAATACGCACATATTAGTGGAATCCCTGCTATCATTTTTAGAACTCCTTATCTTGCAGCCAGGCATCACGAAAATTTTGCTTATAAACTTTTGGCATCTTAACCCAATCACAAAACACATCAAAATAGTGAGCAAACTCTTTCAAGTTGTTCAAGCACTAAAAGTTCCGATATCCTTGTGAACCACTATTAATCGTAATTTGTGACGTCAATTGCAAAAAGGTAAAAAAAGGCAAAAATGCCTGAAGAATAGTAACAAATTGATCGTTTTGTACTAAAGTTGCTAAAATTGCTAAAGAAAAATTAAAAATTGCTAGATTTGTGGCTAATAGCATTTTTAAAAAAAAAGTTGCAAATTTTTTTAAAAGTTGCTAGATCTAGCAACTAAATTGCTAAAGTGGGTCAAGCAGTGCTCGACAGTGACTAAACAGCTCTTAATTACTGTTTCACACCAACATGTGATTTTAAAAACTCACACCTTTTTTATACACTTGAAAAGTGTATTATAATTTGTCCCAGAAGTTTGCAACGCATAGAAGGAATCATCTCCGACCACATAAAGTATATATATTCTTGATCAGCATGACGAGCTGAGTTGATAAAGCTTTGTCCGTCCGTCTGTCTGTCTCTACGCGAACTAGTCCCTCAGTTTTGGAGCTATCGAGCTGAAACTTTGCACAGAGTCTTCTTTTTACTGCACGCTGCTAATATGTCGGAACCGACCGGATCGGATGACTACTTCTTGTAGCTGCCATACAAATGTTCGTTCGGAAAATGGGTTTTAGTAAGAAAAACTGTTTTGTTCTCAATATTACTGCTCTCAAAAACGGTCATGGGTAATATGTAATGTTTTTAAGCTGATCTGCGAAGTTTGGTCGAAGTCGCTAACCGTTGAGACAAGCTATTTCAAGTGTATCAAAACTTCGGTACAGACGAAGTTAGCTTTGCCTTTCTCGTTTTAAAAAATGTGCCTTAATAAAAAAAAAATAAAAAAAAAAAAAAAAAAAAAAAAAAAAAAAAAAAAGGCGGTGCCACACCCATTTTTTTTTTTAAATCTACTTCTACTGATTATATAAATCCAATAAAAAAAACCAAAATCAAAAATATCTTGTTTCGTTCGCGAGATATTAATTTTGGCCAACCAAAGTGGTCGTCTGGACCATAGTGCGTGGGTACCATCGACATCTTTTTTTGGAAGACCCTACTTTGGATCCCGAGAACTTTTTGAACAGCCCTCGCATTCATAAATTTTTAATTTTGTATTTTTTATAATGAATTGTACAACCAACTGCAAAAATCAGAATTATGGCAAAAAATCTCTGCCTGATTGCTTTCCACGAATTAAAAAAACATGAAAAATTTAGCTGTCTAGACCAGAGAGGGCCTTAAAGCAAAAATCAGACTGACATTTGGGGACAAAGGGCATAACCGGATTTAAAGGGGAACCGGCCCCCAATCCTATTAATTTTTTGAGTATGCAGTTTTAAAGTACATCAACCGAAAGTAACTAAGCGATTTTTTATACCCTTGGAGAGGGTACATTGAAATTGTCCGGATGTTTGTAACGCACAGAAGGAAGCATTTCCGACAAAAAAATATAAAAAACAGGGTTGCCCATATTCGACGGACCCATGTTTTTTTTTTTAAAATCAAAGAAAAATAAAAAAATTTGGCGGTTGGCAATCTTAATCATTTAATTTGTTCCAAGTAGATTTGTTTACATCAATTTTTGAATATGATATCTTCAAATGGCCGCCTCTGGCGTTGATGGCGTATTGTGCCCTTTTTGCAGCATTTTCCATCGATTTCGCCAACATTTCGGCCGGAATAGCGGCTATTTCTTCACGAATGTTGTCCTTGAGCTCTTCTACGGTCCTTGGCTTGTTAACGTAAACCTTTGACTTCAAATATCCCCACAAGAAGAAGTCAGGCGGCGTCAAATCGGGCGAACGCGGTGGCCAGTCCAAATCACCACTTTTCGACATCAAACGGCCCGGAAACAATTTCTTCAGAAAATCGATTGTTATGCGACTTGTGTGCGGTGGAGCGCCGTCTTGTTGAAACCAGAACTGCCTCATACGCTTTCGACGAATAATTGGCATCACAAAATTGGTCATCATGTCGCGATAACGCTCCTGGTTGATGGTAACAGCATGGCCATTTTCATTTTGGAAGAAAAACGGCCCAATGACCGTTTTCGCACTAACGCCGCACCAAACTGTGACTTTTTCGTCATGAAGAGGCACTTCTTGAATCTTCTGAGGATTTTCAGTGGCGTAAATACGGCAATTTTGCTTATTTACGGTCCCATTCATACATTTTTTAATACATTTTTTAATTTTTTAAAAGCACGTTGAGTTTTCACAATTGACTTGTTCTGTTGAATGTAAATTTCAACTATTTCAGAGCGCTCGCGTGGCGTGTATTGTTCCATGGTAAAATCTGCTTGGACTGACGCTTCAAACGCGGTATGTCATTAAACAATTTGTAACTTCTTTAAAAGTTATGGCGTTGCCAGATGGGTCCGTCGAATATGGACAACCCTGTACTTCCTCGGTATTAACAAAAATACCCACACACACCCCCCCCCCAAAAAAAAAAATTCGGTTCCCCCGGGCGATCAAGTATTTTACAAGCCAAAAAGACCACCCTAAAAATACCACCAAATGTGCTTGGTCATACTGCGCTTTTTTTTTCTTTTTAATTTATTTAATTTTTTTTGCAAATATTTAGGAATTTTTTTAGATATATGGAATGCGAAGTCATAGGGTCAATGCAAAATCTTACCATTGGTTTCAAATTATGCCAATCGACGATTTTTGTCGAGCTTTTGCTGCTGAGATTCCGACGGGTGGGTGTCGGAAAAATTACAAACAAATTTTTCTGCTACCACCCCATAGCAATTGAATCAGCTGTTTGTGCCTGTCAAGTTAGCGGCACTAAGAGATTTCCGATGGGTATGAACGGAAATTTTAGTTTGTCTGAGTTCGACCGAGCGTAGGAGGCCTGTCGGAATTTTACGAAAGCTTTCCGACACCCTTTTTTATATGGAGTTGACACCCAGCTAAATCGATTTAGTTTGTCTGAGTACTAAGCTAAAAGGTATATAGAGTGGTAATGCTATTGAAGTACAGCTCCATGTGCGGTATGCCAAGTTAAATTATTTATTAAAAGTATATTTTAACAATTTATTAGCCATTCAAATATACAAGAAAATAAAACAAATCTACTAAAAGCTATTTAAAATTAGTTGTTTTTTCGTTGATGCGGAGATGCACGCACACGGCACACGTCAGAAATTAACTACACACATGCTCACATATATATTTGTGTGTGAATGCCTAAAGAAAACCAAAAAAAACGAACATGCATACGAACGCAGTTCGAATTTTCGACAAAACGAAGTTTCAAAGACTTAAAAAACTCCGTATGACAACTCTGCATACAAAGTGTAGCGCTAGTGTTTTATACTTGTGGGCTGTTGTAATGCATGCTGTGGGCTCGCCTCATTTGGCTGTGCGCCGCTGGGCATACAAAAAATTAGTCTGAAAAAATCTTAGTGACTTTGAAGACATCAAGTGCCATTCGGAAAGCGACTAATGTTTAGTAAAAACTTTGACATTTTCACTTGAAGAAAGTTAGGAAATATAAAAACATATTTCCAAAGTGGTGAGTCCTCGACTCAAACTGTGCGAAATTTGAAAAAATTTTAACAAAAAAAACTCAATATGTGGATTAATATGTGAAGCGAGTTAGTCAAACTGGAATGTTGGTGGATAAACCAACCCGTGTACGTACTCGTCTGGTGCGCTCGACCAAAAAAATTGCCAGGTCAGCCGTGGTGGTCATTTGACCGAAAATGTTTTTCATATATAAATGACATGAACCAACGTTCAAAATTAAATTCCAATTATAAATGGACCACCGTTTATCGCAGACCGGTGCAACCGTTCTTTAAGAATGTTCAAAGGAGTTGATAATAATCTCAAGTTCATCTGACCTGGCCAAGCAAGGATCAAAGATACGTACTTATCCTTCCAACAGATTAAATCAAAGAAGTTTCCCATCAACAGGTTCCACAAAGTCTCTGAAAACTCACCCTTTGAACTCTTACCTTGACACCTCTCTGAAAACTTGGTCGAAAAAGTATTTCTAGTGAGCAAATATTGTTTGTTTTTCAACGGTAGCTTCTTTATACCTTCCAGTTATGAATATTATCTGATTCAAAACAATTTTGGAGAGTTTGATCAAAATCCGATGAATATATCGTACAGCTTTCATATGACACACTTGTCAAAGTAGTGGCGCCATCTATTGCTGAGTTTAGGAAATCACTCAGCTAAAGTTCAGAAAATTTAATTGTTGAATAAAAATCCTTGAAAAACTTTATTTATATCAATTATACCAGCTGCAAGGGTATATAAACTTCGGCCAAGCCGAAGTTAGCGGTTCCTATTTTTAATTTTGTTAATAGTTGAAACAAAATCTTCGTGAATAAAAGAATTTTTACATCCACGCAATGAAAATGGGTTTAAAAAAGGCTCAGAGGCCAAATTATTTTATTCCAAATTTGACAACGATTAAGGTTGACATTCTCGCTGGGTTGGAGATCAAGTGTCTTCTCGAAGTAACAGGTAAAACCGTAACTTCTTCTACTTTGACTCAAATTGTTAAGAGGAATCATGCATTGTTGAATTCTTTTGCACTCATTCTATTAACACAGGGGATGACTTCAGTAAAGTTCCTTTGGCAAGCCGTGCAGGCAAGCAAGTGTGCGAGCTCTATTGCATTACTGGCCACCAGAAACTACCACTCGCTGATTGATTTGTGCTAAAATGCAAGAAGTCAAACAAATATGTGTACCGCTTATAAATCATAATGCATTACGAGAAAGCAAAGCTAACTTCGCTTGTGCCGAAGTTTGGATACACTTGAAAAGGCCCGCTTCAACGGTTAGCGCTCAAAATCAGACAGGCGGACGGACAAAGCTTAATCGATTCAGCTGGTCATCCTGTTCGAGAATAGTTTGCATCAAAATATTTCAAATATCAAAGGAATTATCAAAAAGAGGAGGCCAGGCTTTACAGATCAATTTTAAATAACTTAACAACACGCAACATTCCAAACGGTCAAACAAATTAAAATTTGTATTACTAAAATCATGGAAGAAAAACCCAAACGCCCGCTAAATGCGTTTATGCTCTTTCTCAAGGGTCCCGGGCAGCCATAAAAACTGATAACCCAGGCATAAAAGCCACCGAAGTGGCCAAGCGGGCTGGCCAGATGTGGAGAGGATTGGCGGACAAGTCCGAATGGATCGAGAGAGCTAACCGTGCAAAACACGAGTATACAATTGCCCTTAGGCAGTACGAGGCCAATGGCGGCGGTTCTGCTGGGAATGGCAAAGCGAAGAAAGGGTCAGAGCCCTCAAAGAGAGAATAGTCACAGCGCTAAAAGAAGTTACAGATAATCATCATTCACACATGATCGTTCTGAAATGGCACATACAACAAACCACACAGCAGACAAGCAGCATAATCCACAAAAGCATACATCATTTATACATACACGTTTAAGTTAATTGTGTTCATCGTTTCATCATTAGTGTTCCCGTTATATACACATACAAAGACACAGTTTTCAAAAACAAAATAAAATTTGTGAAATAATAAAAATAGTTGCATCAATTCAAACGGTTCGGTTCATTTTCTGGTTCAAGGGACCCTAAATGCCGGTGCAGGAACGGGTTTGAAGGGTTCAATGATGTATCAAAGAGGTGATGAAAAAGGGGATGAAAGTGGTGATCTGTCTGATTATTTTTATTTCCTCGTCTGTCCTCGTCCATCTTTTACAATCTCTACCTACGGGGTGACTATCTTTCAATGTCTTAAAAATACTTCAACACTAAATTATCGATTCTCGAAAGACTGCAATTTGTAATTTTCTTTACCATTACCTTTACCTGAACAAAAACAGTTTTAATAGATTCTTTCAAGTTCTTATACCATCTCAAATAAACGATGCGTTTTTTGGTGCAATCCACAAATGGTTCCAATTTTGTAGTTTTCGGTGTAGAGAAAGTGCTGATCCTCAGAGGCATGCATTATCGAAGAAAACAAATAGCAGTCAGAAGGGGCAATATCTGGGCTGAACGGCGTTTCAGGGCTTCAAAGTACGTTTTGCCCGGCTGCGCAACATGTGGCCGAGCGTTGTCATCTTTTCAACTGCAAGTTCACTTAAGTAATGCTGCATAGTAATTTTTCCTGGGCTATTCGCCTTCCACGCTTTAAGGTCTTCATGAGCTTTCTCCTTTCTCTACTTCAGAAAATTTTGTAGTAACTCTTGTTGTTCGCCTATGTTGTTGAGTTAAAAACCATATTTTAATTATTCTTTCCCATTGTAATTTCTTGCAATTGTTCATTTTTGTTAATATTTTAAAATGTTCATAAGTGACATCTCACTGTAGAAATACCATGGTTTTTATAAAGCATGCCTAAACAGGCGTGATATTTAAAAAACTCATAGCATATCACGTAGTAATAGCATGCGTTAACTTCCAAAATCACAAAATTTTTTACCTGGTAAACTTTTAATCCAGTTGCCTTTTCTAACACTGTCAAACCAAACTGTCAGCTTTAACCATATCGAAGTATTCAGTTTCCCATTGCCTTGCTTGGGGGCTACATCAAATCACAAATCTGAATTACTTTCGAAAATATTTAACAAAATGGATCAACCACCACCAACTGGACATGCTGCTCGCGAGACCCCAATAATTGTGCTGAGACCCGTGCGAACTAACGAAGAGATGAGACGCCAAGCGGAGCAGGCTCGTCGCCAGCGTGAGATGCAACGCAATGCTGCCCGTGAAGAGAAGGAACGCGAGCGCGAACAGCGTGCTATGGACGAGTTTCTCAATACGAAGCTGGAACGTGATAGTCTGCCACCGGATACACCGTTGCCCATTTATCTGAGCCATCGCGAGCCGCGTTGCCCTAGTCCAGAAAGCAAATGGGATAAGGATCCCAAGTATTGGCCACTCTAAGAAGAAACTTCAGTCAAAAGGGGGAGAGGAAGCGGAGAGCCAAAGAAGAATCAATACACAAATTGTATTTTATGAAATGCCAAATTATTCGCTCTTCAATTCTGTTCAGAGAAGGGTTTAGGCTATTAACAAAAAATTGCATTTAATAATTTGAAATTTTTAAAATTTTTGATGTTCTGTAACGCGGAGTATTTGAAAATAGAATAAAATGGAAAAATCCTGCGAACAACGAAAAGGATGACTATATTTGAATTATCAAGTTTGGTTTTTAGTTCGAGAAAAGAGTTTGAAAATTGTGCAACAACAAACAAAAACGAGCCTGGTTATCGATTAGAGATGTCGTAAGAGGCTTTTTAGACAACTACTGGGTGGTCCATCTAGTGTTTGGAATTTGAACTATTCGTAATTTGACTTTAAACACATCAAATGCCATTCGGAAAGCGACTTATATTTAGTAAAAACTTTGACATTTTCACTTGAAGAAAGTTAGGAAATATTAAAAACATATTTCCAAAGTGGTGAGTCCTCGACTCAAACTGCGAGTTCGTGAAACTGGAATGTTGGTGGATAAACCAACCCGTGTACGTACTCGTCTGGTGCGCTCGACCAAAAACATTGCCAGGTCAGCCGTGGTGGTCATTTGACCGAAAATGTTTTTCATATATAAATGACATGAACCAACGTTTCCTTTGAAAAATATCGACCCGTTGTTTTTTATAGCAAAATTAAATTCCAATTTTAAATGGACCACCTATTATCGCAGACCGGTGCAACCTTTCTTTAAGAACGTTCAAAGGAGTTGATAAATAATCTCAAGTTTATCTGACCTGGCCAAGCAAAGATCAAAGATACGTACTTATCCTTCCAACAGATTAAATCAAAGAAGTTTTCTATCAACAGGTTCCACAAAGCTAACTTCTCTTGAGCCGAAGTTTGGACACTTGAAAAAGGCCCGCTTCAACGGTTAGCGCTCAAAATCAGACAGGCGGACGGACAAAGCTTAATCGATTCAGCTGGTCATCCTGTTCGAGAATAGTTTGCATCAAAATATTTCAAATATCAAAGGAATTATCAAAAAAAAAGGAGGCCAGGATTTAAAGATCAATGTTAAATAATTTAACAACACGCAACATTCCAAACAGTCGAAAAAATTAAAATTTGTATTACTAAAATCATGGAAGAAAAACCCAAACGCCCGCTAAATGCGTTTTTACTCTTTCTCCAAGGGTCCCGGGCAGCCATAAAATCTGATAACCCAGGCATAAAAGCCACCGAAGTGGTCAAGCGGGCTGGCCAGATGTGGAGAGGATTGGCGGACAAGTCCGAATGGATCGAGAGAGCTAACCTTGCAAAACAGCAGTATACAATTGCCCTTAGGCAGTACGAGGCCAATGGCGGGGGTTCTGCTGGCAATGGCAAAGCGAACAAAGGGTCAGAGCCCTCAAAGAGAGAATAGTCACAGCGCTAGAAGAAGTTACAGATAATCATCATTCACACATGATCGTTCTGAAATGGCACATACAACAAACCACACAGGACAATTACAGCAGACAAGCAGCATAATCCACACAAGCATACATCATTTATACATACGAATTTAAGTTAATTGTGGTCATCGTTTCATCATTAGTATTCCCGTTATATACACATACAAAGACACAGTTTTCAAAAAGAAAATAAAATTTGTGAAATAATAAAAATAGTTGCATCAATTCAAACGGCTCGGTTCATTTTCTGGTTCAAGAGACCCTGAATACCAGTGCAGGAACGGGTTTAAGGGGTTCGATGGGGTATCAAAGAGGTGATGAAAAAGGGGATGAAAGTGGTGATCTATCTGATTATTTTTTTATTTCCTCGTCTGTCCTCGTCCATCTTCTACAATCTCTACCTATGGGATGACTATCTTTCAATGTCTTAAAAATACCTTAACACTAAATTATCGATACTCCAAAGACTGCAATTTGTAATTTTCTTTACCATTACCTTTACCTGAACAAAAACAGTTTTAATAGATTTTTTCAAGTTCTTCTACCATCTCGAATAAACGATGCGTTTTTTGGTGCAATCCACAAATGGATCCAATTTTGTAGTTTTCGGTGTAGAGAAAGTGCTGATCCTCAGAGGCATGCATTATCGAAGAAAACAAATAGCAGTCGGAAGGGGCAATATCTGGGCTGAACGGCGTTTCAGGGCTTCAAAGTATGTTTTGCCCGGCTGCGCAACATGTGGCCGAGCGTTGTCATCTCTTCAACTGCAAGTTCACTTGAGTAATGCTGCATAGAAATTTGTAGGCATTTTGCCTGGGCTATCCACCTTCCACGTTTTAAGGTCTTCATGAGCTTTCTGCTTTATCCACTTCAGAAGAATTTGTAGTAACTCTTGATGTCCGCCTATGTTGTTGAATAAAAAACCATATCTTAATTGTTCTTTCCATTGTAATTCCTTGCAATTGTTATTTTTTGTTACCATTCATCAGCTGATTGTGCTGCCACCTTATTTTAAAATGTTCATAAGTGGCATCTCACTGCAGAAATATCATGGTTTTTATAAAGATGCCTAAACAGGCGCACTTTAAATCACGGGATTTTAAAAAACCATGATACTGCTAGCATAAACGTAGTAATAGATGCGTTAATTTCCTTAAAATCACAACTTTGTTACCTGGTAAACTTTCGATCCAGTTGCCTTTTCTAACACTGTCAAACCAAACTGTCAGCTTTAACCATATCGAAGTATTCAGTTTCCCATTGCCTTGCTTGGGGCTACATCAAATCACAAATCTGAATAACTTTCGAAAATATTTATCAAAATGGATCAACAACCACCAACTGGACATGCTGCTCGCGAGACCCCAATAATTGTGCTGAGACCCGTGCGAACTAACGAAGAGATGAGACGCCAAGCGGAGCAGGCTCGTCGCCAGCGGGAGATGCAACGCAATGCTGCCCGTGAGGAGAAGGAACGCGAGCGCGAACAGCGTGCTATGGACGAGTTTCTCAATACGAAGCTGGAACGTGATAGTCTGCCACCGGATACACCGTTGCCCATTTATCTGAGCCATCGCGAGCCGCGTTGCCCTAGTCCAGAAAGCAAATGGGATAAGGATCCCAAGTATTGGCCACTCTAAGAAGAAACTTCAGTCAAAAGGGGGAGAGGAAGCGGAGAGCCAAAGAAGAACTAATGCCACATATTGTATCCGCTTAATGTTAATTAAATGTCAAATGATTCGCTCTCCGAGAAATTCCGCAATCTAAAACTCTGTTCAATTCTGTTTTTTTTTGAGAAGGGTTAAGGTTGGGAACGAAATTTTGTTCAATTTGTGGCGTCTAACAAGAAGTGACTCCTGATGATTGTCAGGTGGCATTGAATGTGAGGGACTGTTTAAACGAGGCAGCTGCTGTATTGGAGCTTTCGTGTCGGTGCTAAAAAATCAAAAAAATTCTGATTTTTACCAGCTGCATTGGTGATTGTGTAGGTAAAATGTGAAATATGCTAAACAGGCCTTTAGACTTACACACTGTTTTCAGATAATATATATCTCTTATTAGACCCATTTGTGTGTTGCCCTGTTATTGACGTCTTAAATTGAGAACTACAATTGAAAATTTTACCCACAATATTTTAAAAAATAGGGTTGTTGGGGTACTCGGTTTTTATTGATGTGAAACATCTTTAATTTCGGTACGGAATATTTTAGTAGGAGTAAAATTTGATTTCAGCGTCACGTGACGTTGACTGTGAGTGACTGGACAGTGACTTAACAGTTACTCACCAGTGACTTGATAGTGACAAAACAGTGATCTGACAGTGACTAAACAGTTACTTGACAGTGACTTGCCAGTGATTACAGTGACTTTTACTTGACAATGTTGACAATTTAATAGTCTGAAACATAAATAATGAAAGTGAATTTTTTCTTACATCCACGCAATTAAAATGAATACAAGCTGCAAGGGTATAGAGACTCTATTTTTAATAGTTGAAACAAAATCAAAAAATTAATTTCTTACTCCAAATTAATAGAATGAAAGTGACAACGATTAAGGTTGACATTCTCGCTGGGTTGCAGATCAAGTGTCTTCTCGAAGTAACAGGTAAAACCTTAACTTCTTCTACTATGACTGAATTGTTAAGAGGAATCATGCATTGTTGATCTATTTTGCACACTTCCTTAACACGTGGGATGACTTCTGTAGAGTTCCTTTGGCAAGCCGTACATTACTGGCCACCAGAAACTTCCACTCGCTGATTGATTTGTGCTAAGAAGTCAAACAAATATTTGTACCGCTTATAAATCATAATGCATTACGAGAAAGCAAAGCTAACTTCGCTTGTGCCGAAGTTTGGATACACTTGAAAAAGCCCGCTTCAACGGTTGGCGCTCAAAATCAGACAGGCGGACGGACAAAGCTCAATCGTTTCAGCTGGTCATCCTGTTCGTACATAGTTTGCATCAAAATATTTCAAATATCAAAGGAATTATCAAAAAGAGGAGGTCAGGACTTAAAAATCAATTTTAAATAACTTAACAACACGTAACATTCCAAACGGTCAAACAATTTAAAATTTGTATTACTAAAATCATGGAAGAAAAACCCAAACGCCCGCTAAATGCGTTTTTACTCTTTCTCAAAGGGTCCCGGGCAGCCATAAAATCTGATAACCCGGGCATAAAAGCCACCGAAGTGGCCAAGCGGGCTGGCCAGATGTGGAGAGGATTGGCGGACAAGTCCGAATGGATCGAGAGAGCTAACCTTGCAAAACAGCAGTATACAATTGCCCTTAGGCAGTACGAGGCCAATGGCGGCGGCTCTGCTGGCAATGGCAAAGCGAACAAAGGGTCAGAGCCCTCAAAGAGAGAATAGTCACAGCGCTAGAAGAAGATTACAGATAATCATCATTCACACATGATCATTCTGAAATGGCACATACAACAAACCACACAGGACAATTACAGCAGACAAGCAGCATAATCCACACAAGCATACATCATTTATACATACGAATTTAAGTTAATTGTGGTCATCGTTTCATCATTAGTATTCCCGTTACATACACATACAAGGACACAGTTTTCAAAAAGAAAATAAAATTTGTGAAATAATAAAAATAGTTGCATCAATTCAAACGGTTCGGTTCATTTTCTGGTTCAAGAGACCCTAAATACCAGTGCAGGAACGGGTTTAAGGGGTTCAATGGTGTATCAAAGAGGTGATGAAAGAGGGAATGAAAGTGGGGATCTGTCTGATAATTGTTTTATTTCCTCGTCTGTCCTCGTCCATCTTCTACAATCTCTACCTACGGGGTGACTATCTTTCAATGTCTTAAAAATACCTTAACACTAAATTATCGATACTCCAAAGACTGCAATTTGTAATTTTCTTTACCATTACCTTTTTTAAGTTCTTCTACCATCTCAAATAAACGATGCGTTTTTTGGTGCAATCCACAAATGGTTCCAATTTTGTAGTTTTCGGTGTAGAGAAAGTGCTGATCCACAGAGGCATGCATTATCGAAAAAAAAAAATTGCAGTCGGAAGGGGCAATATCTGGGCTGAACGGCGTTTTAGGGCTTCAAAGTACGTTTTGCCCGGCTGCGCAACATGTGGCCGAGCGTTGTCATCTCTTCAACTGCAAGTTCACTTAAGTAATGCTGCATAGAAATTTGTAGGCATTTTGCCTGGGCTATCCACCTTCCACGTTTTAAGGTCTTCATGAGCTTTCTCCTTTCTCCACTTCAGAAGATTTTGTAGTAACTCTTGATGTCCGCCTATGTTGTTGAATAAAAAAACCATATCTTAATTGTTCTTTCCATTGTAATTCCTTGCAATTGTTATTTTTTGTTACCATTCATCAGCTGATTGTGCTGCCACCTTATTTTAAAATTTTCATAAGTGGCATCTCACTGCAGAAATATCATGGTTTTCCTTAAAATCACAACTTTGTTACCTGGTAAACTTTCGATCCAGTTGCCTTTTCTAACACTGTCAAACCAAACTGTCAGCTTTAACCATATCGAAGTATTCAGTTTCCCATTGCCTTGCTTGGGGGCTACATCAAATCACAAATCTGAATTACTTTCGAAATTATTTAACAAAATGGATCAACAACCACCAACTGGACATGCTGCTCGCGAGACCCCAATAATTGTGCTGAGACCCGTGCGAACTAACGAAGAGATGAGACGCCAAGCGGAGCAGGCTCGTCGCCAGCGGGAGATGCAACGCCGTGCTGCCCAAGAGGAGAAGGAACGCGAGCGCGAACAGCGTGCTATGGACGAGTTTCTCAATACGAAGCTGGAACGTGATAGTCTGCCACCGGATACACCGTTGCCCATTTATCTGAGCCATCGCGAGCCGCGTTGCCCTAGTCCAGAAAGCAAATGGGATAAGGATCCCAAGTATTGGCCACTCTAAGAAGAAACTTCAGTCAAAAGGGGGAGAGGAAGCGGAGAGCCAAAGAAGAATTTAAAGCACATATTGTATCCGTTTAATGTTAATTAAATGTCAAATGATTCGCTCTCCGGTGAATTCTGCAATCTAAAACTCTGTGCAATTTTGTTTTTTTTTTTTGAGAAGGGTTAAGGCCGGTAAAGAAATTTTGTTGACTTTGTGGCGTCTAACAAGAAGTGACTCCTGATGATAGTCAGGTAGCATGTAAGGTTAGGGACTGTTTAAACCAGGCAGCTGCTGTATTGGAGCTTTCGTGTCGGTAAAAATCTATAAATTCTGATTTTTACCAGCTGCATTGGTGATTGTGTAGGTAAAATGTGTTTGTGTGAAGCACACGTAAACATGCTGAACATGCTAAACTGGCCTTTAAACTTACACACTGTTTCAAGATAATATATATCTCTTATCAGACCCATTTGTGTGTTGCCCTGTTTTGACGTCCACAATTGAGAACTGCAATTGAAAATTTCACCCACAATATTTTGTAAAGGAGGGTTGTTCGGGTATTCGGTTTTTATTTATACACTATTTACACGGTGTTATATTTACAAATGGTTTTCTATTTA